>JAHPZR010053207.1:0-10002 GCA_019787425.1 Platygyra sinensis | reverse complement strand
GGCCGTTTACCTATAGAAATATTTAAATGAAAGGTCTTTAAACGATATTCCATTCTGTTGAGCTTTTCTCTTCACGTATTCCATGCTCTCGCTTCCCTTCGTGCCTCAAGTCAACCGTGCCTGATAAAAAACAACCCATGTAACGTCAATAAATTGCCGGTCGAGTTGTGGATTCCTGGATGACACTCAAGCTAGGAGGACCTCTTACATCATAGTAGGACATCCACTGGGAACTGCTGCATTATTTGAGTTCCGCTACCTAGGGACCCTCCCGCTTTCCAAATAAAACACAATTCGCTTTTTAGCTCGGAGAGAAGATTATTAAGGATACGAACGGAAAGTAAACAACAGCTTACGATGTGCCTAATAACCTCTCTACCACCAAACGGAACGCCCAAAAAACGAACTGTGCACGAACCACTACGAAGTACTAGAGAGAACAACAAAACGATGCTGCTGAGCGAAGGCGAGCTTTGACGCGACACCAAATTCTAAATCACTTGTGCAGTCTCCATATATCTGTATGAGTTCACCTGGTACACCGCGATTAAATGCCCAGGAGGCCGCATCTCGACAGAAAGAATGACCTCTATGGGCCGAGGTACAAGGTAGACCGGTAGTGGAAATCGCCCGACCGAATGCCGCGATAAAAGTATTCTGACTAAGAATAGTGAGACCGTAAGGGCTAAGCAAAACGAAAAAGGCGGACCAAGAACTAGCAGGCGCGAGACGAACCATAAGTTGATATGCAGAGACTAGCATATGCCGATGGGAGAGCCTCTTTGGTTACTTCATTTTGTTGCAAGTTCGCTGTTTAAAGTGGCAGGTAGTTTGCAGTCTAAACAGAACGCAGGGTTGTCGGAAACAACAACAACAAGGTTATTTATTCCAGATGAACGCAGTACTATTCCACGCAAGACTTCACAACAAGCACACGCTAGACTTGTAAACTATACTTCGACCTCCGTCACTCTTGTATAAACAAGGCCTCTTGCCAGATATCCACGTAACTTCTAAGGTACACTTCAACACACACGACCTCTGTCGACACTTTACACGCGACTTTCGTCACGCTTTAATAAACACTACTGACTCACGAGATAAATCTCTCTAAACACTCCTGGAAAAACCTTCAAACACTCCTGGGATAAAACCACCTAAAAACTACACCGATTCGCTTATATACTTTACAGCATAAGAATCTAGAACGTAACTTTCCGGCTCTACTAAATAAAGTAACATTACAATATTAAACTATTTACAGCAGCATAGGTAAACGACTAAAATAAATTGCTTAGTCACTGTGATGCGACACTAATTAATATGTGAGAAGATTCGAGACTAAATAAGCATATTCGCGAATGTACCAAGTCACGCAACAATTTTTCGTAACACATTTCCAGAGAGAATTACAACACCAGAACAAGGGGGTGTGGAGGTAACCTCATTAGGTGCCGGCTTTAAACTTTTTTACACACTCTCTCAGTATATTAGAGCCATCTAAAACTCCCGTTAAAGGGCTCTTAGTCAGCCACACCTTTGTTTTTGTTAACAAACAAGAGTTTGGCTGCGATCTTCTATTTGGAGCATGTCCAAGCAAAGAAAGTCACTGTAAAGCTATTAAAGATAAAAGGACATACTTTCAGGAACAAAACTTACAGTAAAGCAATGCGATTTCGTTTCCCCATGCATACAATATCAATAACTTTGATGGCGTTGAAAATGGCAAAGGCTGACTAGGGTGTTTTTAGAAGCTGAAGGCCTGGCAATTTCCGTTTTATGCCTTAAAGTTATGGTTCCCACTGGTTTTCACTGGCGACGGAGTCGGAGTTGGAGTCGGAGTGTAGTCGGAGTCATAAGAGAGCTTATGACCTAGTGAAAATCGAATATCGGAGTCGCAAGCGGAGTCATAAGTTCGACGGAGTCGGAAGAATCAGAACGTTTCCATTTCTTCCGATTCCGTTTACGACTTCGTCGCTTATGATCCAGTGAAAACTGGGTTGTCGGAGTCGGAAGCAGAAGCGGAAAACTCGACCAATCGCAAGGCCCGAAATCGAACATTGTAATCGGTTTATTCTTCCGGTTCTGCTTGGGACTCCGACACTGCAGTTTTCACTTGATCGTAAGCGACGGAGTCATAAGAAGAATCAGTGTTCTGCTTCCGACTCCGTCGGTTTATTTTCACTAGATCGTATCGCTCTGCGCTTCTGATTACGACTTTTACTACGACTCCGTCGCAAGTGAAAACCAGCCTTTATACATGAAAAACCTAATATTATAATGCTTCTGCCCCAGTCTAGCCCCCATGTTGGCAGAAATAATTTCTAAATGTAGACAATACTAAAACAGGAATGACAATCTGAGGTAGACTCTCACACAAATGGCTTTTTATTTCTGTTTTATTTTTTTTCTTGTTTTTTATTGTAACAGAGTTAATAAAGAGATGACTCTGTTATCATCAGCGAATATATTAAATAGTAACAAATGACTAACTGCAAAAATTTATTTTGAGCTTTTATTTAAGGTCATTTAAAACCTACAGTGTATAAACAAAAACGGTGAGAGGTATTCCAGATCACCAAGATAAAAAGAAATATATTCTGGACTATATACACTTCCTTCTAGCGACTCGCAATATTTGCCCCCTGACGATCCCAGAATTCTTTGGCATAACATGATTACCGATTACCAGAAACTCACAGTCAACGGGCCACTTTCGATATATTAAAATTCAGCTTGACAGTGAGGCTTAGAGGACACAAACAAAAGAAATGAATAAACATGACCGTTCAATTTCCTTTGTTTGTGTCCTCTAAGCCTCGCTGCCATGCTGAATTTTAATATATCGAAAGTGGTCTATTGTAAGCGTGTATTAAACCATTTGCAGTTTTCTCCTCAGTGACTTGGCCTTTGGATGGAAGCGAGGCTGGAGGTGACCTTGTTTTGATTAAGACCTCATTGTTTTTGTTGTTTAAAGTTATATCTTGGTACATTTACGTGGCAAAAGCAGAGAGGTCTGTACCAATTGAAAGCAAGGTCATATCCAGCCTCGCTGCCATTCAAAGGCCAGGTCATCGAGCAGAGAACTGTGAAATGGTCTATTAAAAAGAAACAAGCGACATTGATGAGTTCTAAGCATGAGCCCGCGATATGCTAACGTGATACTGGTCAGCAGATAGCTTGATTTGACAGCTGCCAATTAACCATAACACGGATGCCAAAAATCAAAGATGTAGCTATAATGCGGTGATGCAGCGTTCGTCACAACCCCCGCCCTCTCTTCTCAATGTCCAGCTCCTGAATGTATCTTCTAAATTTTTTGCAATACAACACTTTATTTAAACTTTTACAATACTAAACTTACTTAGCATTTATTGCAAATAACAATTACAAGCAAAATTGCTTACAATACTAACGATATATATACTAACAATACGAACAGAACGTTTTTAACAGGAATTTATTCTACTTAACGATAATACTACTAATTAATAGGGACAAAACTAAAAATAATACAACTAACAGATACAATACTACTATTATTTCTACTACATTACTGTAACAAACAAACTCTGCATAAAAGAACGCTAGCTTAAAGTTAAAACTTGTGATAAAGCTGGTATTGAATTAACCGAGACAAAACATTATTGAGCACTACTTCAAGAAAACCTCTGTGATCGGGCATTCTCAGAAAAGTTGAAGTTGAAAAGCTTTTCAAAAGCAACAGAGATTAGATCCGGATGTTTAATTTTAAACGGAAATGAGTTTCCATAAGCGTTTCTCGAGGGTCTCAATGGGGGGGGGGGGGGGGGGGGGGGGGGAGGGGGGGTCCCTTTCACGGTTGACGGTTAAAAATAAGTCGTTTTGACGGTTGACAGTTAAATTTTAGGTCATTTGACGGTTGACAGGTAATTTTTCGGAATGACTTTTATTACACGAATTTAAAGCACAAATTTGGCTGTAAGTTATAATAAAACGATATAATTTTGCTCATATTTGAATACTGGAACTAATCCTATAATTTGCACTAAAAATGAGGTTATTGGTCTTCAACTATGACAACCATGAGTATTATTAGCGTAATTACATCACCCCCGTTACCGCTGGACGTATTAACGCGATGAAAAGCTAATGATGACAGACCTGCACGGTCTCCCATTGTGGCCTTCAATGTCGCGTCGCGAGATAGTCGCCTTAAAATCATATTTTGGCCCTAAAGAGCGTGTCTTTGAGGGATTTGCCTTTTTTTTGTAGGAGATTATTGGAGGTTTTTTTTAAAAATTGTTTTCAGCAAAGGCTGATTTTGTATAACGCTCCATTGTCCATCAATATTTGTTACAGTTGGCTGCTCGGTGACCAACCGAGCCAGGGAAAAGGCCCTGGGAACGAGGTTGCTCGGTGACCTGGTTTTTGAATGGCAGTGAGGCTGGAGTTGACCTTGCTTTGATACAGACCTGTCTGGTTTTGTCATGTAAAAGAATCTAGTTAGCATTATAGCAACCTGATTTATATAATAAAAGAAGCGACGTCTGTATCAAAAAAGGTCACCTGCAGCCTCGCTGCCATTCAATGGCCAGGTCACTGAGCACACGACTGTAAAATGGTCTATACTGCACGTCCTGCTTTGTAACAGCAAACGAACAGCGATAGCGAGGTCATACGAAGTGACCTGTGATGAATGTCGTTTTACCACACCGGAAGTGTTAACCGAGAGGAAGTCAGCAACCTCGTTCCCAGGGTCTCTCATCTTAACGCGGCATAGAGCGGGGGCAGTAAGATGTGAGAACAACAATAAAACGCAAGTGACACACTCGAACACCAATCTACGGCCCAGCCAGTACCTTACGCATGCGCAAAGCCATGTCACCAGGGCAATGGCTGCCATGGACAGCTGTTTCGGCCTCGTTAGGCCTTATCAGCATGGCATAGCCGTCGGGCAGCAACAGGACCAAAAGCCCTATGTAGTCTGCCCTTTACTGCCGAGACGGGTGCAAAGCGCCCCTTTAAGCGCCAGCTCCAAACAACACATTTAAGAGCTGGTGGCTGGGAACCACACGGCAGTTCTCTCACGGTATGCGCAGGGAAGGTGGAGACTCCCTGGGAACGAGGTTGGGTGGTCAGTTCTGTCGCTAGCCGGTTTTACTCGAGACTAACAAGCACCAGTATGTATGTCTGTGATATTCTAAAACGATCATTTATTAACAGCATAACTTGGCGATCTCGATCGTTTAAGGATATCTGAGAAATCAACCTCGTTCCCAGGGCTTTTTCCCTGGCTTAGGAGTTGGGCCCCGCCCCAAATTCAGGGAAAAGGCCCTGGGAACGAGGTTGCTGATAAATTTGACGGCTAATTTTGGTTCGCTCATTTGACGGTTGACGGTAAAAATGTTCCGTTTTTGACGGTTGACGGTTAATTTTTTGGCCATTTGACGGTTGACGGTTAACCTCATTGAGACCCTCTTTCTCCTGTGGAGAAATGTGAAGAGTACAAAACCCAGGCAATAGTTAAATTGACTCCTAGTCTAGATTTTCCACATTGTCTACATTCTTAAGTGTTATTAATATTGAGGTACTCGTGGTTCCTACGTTTATTTATTGTGAAAGAAAACTCTGGTAGACTTGCAAGACACATCCATTCCATACGCTGGTTCAGTTACTTGACATACAGCATCCCATCACTGTTACGATATATTCCACGACTATCACTGGAATTACCCTCGGGACAAGGATAACCATACAGGGCTCGTCTTCCATCTGGTTCAGATAAAGTTCGAGACGTAATATTTCAAAAACGAGTGCGAGGGTTTCATCAGGTTTCCAAACGCGAGAAACATTTGAAACCACGAGGCCGCAGGCCGAGTGGTTTTTTTTGTTTTCGAGCGTTTGGAAATCTGATGAAACCCGAAGCACGAGTTTTTGAAATTACTTCTCCAACAAAGAAAATTAGTTTAAATTATCATTTGAATAACATTTCTCAATTCAACTATTGTAATGCGCATGATCCTCAAAACAATGTGTATGATGTGCATGATCCTATCACCTAATTGTTGCGCTGTGACAATTTTTGAATATTCATCAACTGATGTCACGTTGTTACCAAGCTGTTTGTCAGTTCCGGGCGAACACGCTGCTCCACAGAGCAAATGGCAAAGTGCAGATTTAGACCTCCTAAAACTAGCGAAGAAGAGGAAAAGTGTGTGGCCAGCGCAATTCCGAGGTAACGTGTGCATTTGGTCTGATAAAATTTGTAACGTCAGTGCCAATTTAGGTCGGAAGTGTACAGCAAGGTTGAAAGTGAACCAAAACACGAGGTCGCCACTATCGAGCGAGAATTTAAATTTAGAAAAAGAATGGGCTTTTCTGTTGTGGGTAGCTTAACAACTGTACCGGTACATTCAACGTTAGCAGTAAATAATTTAGGTTTAAAGTTTGTTTCGTAAAATGTGTGATTAAACAAAGTTGTTAATCGCCCCTTGTTTTTGTTGCTTTATGAATATGCAGATTAAGAAATCGTTTCAAACATGGGTTTCTTTCAAGGCCGTGTTTTCAACTAGTTTTTCATTGGGTTTCTAAACTCATCCACCTGACCAGAATAAGATGCTCTGGTTGGGTAAGAGCTGTATGAATAATTAATGAGTTTGAGAAAGTGAGTTAATGTATAATGCAGTGAGTTAATAATTGACTAAAGAATAGCGACGGTGATATTCATGTGAAGAAGTCCCCCCCCCCCCCCCCCCCCATCTCTCTCATATTTAACCAGCGGGCGTGCAAACGGAATGGAGGTTAGGGTGGATGCTACCTCCCCCTCCCCCATATCCCAGAGGTCTTCTTTTTCAGAATTTTAAAATAAGGGAGAGGATTCTCTCTGATGCTGCAACTTCCAGTAGCTCTTCATTTATCCCTCGCCAAAAATTCATTGTGTCAGCATTTTCTTTGCGCTCAACCAAATTTTCAGGTCCAAATTTAAAGCATAATACCCAAGTTTTAACTTTAATTTAAAAATTGGCATTTGCCAATAGTGCGGAAAGTAGCCAGAGAATGTTTCTTAAAAGGTTTTACCATGAAACTAATATTAAGATCTACAGAACGTTTTTGTCTCAATGGCGCCGACCGGAATGCTGATCAAAATTTCTCTTATCGTAAATAGGTATCTTGAATTCAGGTATTCTTCTTTTGTATAAAACTAATTTCTGTAGTAGTATACTTTCGAAGTATTTTTTGACACTGAAAATACCGCCCACCTAATGCTTATTAAGTCAGATATACACTGGAGAGTTTCAGTTGGCTAGGTAAACTGGCAAATACATGGCAGTGATCTCCAGTGATTTCAGTTGGCCTTTTTAAACCGACAAAAAAACCGAAGTTGGTCGGTCGAGACGTCTTCTTATGAGCAGCTGTAAACGTTGTTCTAATGCTGCACTAAAACCTGCTCATTTTATAAATACATGTTAGGATTCATTGTCATTTCCCATCCAGGTAGCCAAGTTATTTACTTACGATAGTCAGATGAAAACCATAGCTCCTCGTCAGCACACTCACCGTCATCATGTCCATCAAAAACTGAAATCAGAAGTCAGTTAAGTCACATGGGACTGTGGTAACAAAAAGGCTCATTAATTCCTATCAGCTGTTCATACCTTACTAAAGAGAATCATAATGGCAGCGTCAGTGCTGTTGCTAAAGAGTAAAACACTAGGGCAACCGGACCAGTGCTCCTACAGAGTTGACTGCACCTGTATTCATCAGACCAGACAGACTGCCAGAGGTGAGGATATTCGACTCCTTAAGCCTTTAATAGAGCCTAATAATTTTATATCAAACGGAACAGTCTCCATTTATCCATACGTGCTGCACAACGTTACAGTAATGTCTATATAATTACTTGTTAAGTAATTCATTTACCTTTACTGTTTTCATTTAGCTTGAATTAAAAGGTAATAAATTGGATTATACACTGACCATTAGTCGATCATTCCTGCTTACCGCTATGGCATCCGCGTTGAATGTGATATCCCACATCAGTAGTAGTGCAGTTGTTAGTCTCCCACTTATACGGATAAGAATAGGAAATGATGATGCGTGGACAACTGAAATGAATGAGGAAAGTATTTCTTTGAAACAGAGACGCAAAAGGGAAACGTTTTTAGACATGAACCCCTTAGTTAACCTTGCAGTAACTATGCTCTTGCCCAGAATTTTTAGAAGTTTCAAATGACGCAGTCCATTACGATATCGGAAACAGTATCAGCATAGTTTAGTTCACAAGGCGTCTTCGTCGGGTAATTGCTCTGTTTCTGTTTATTGGATTTTTTTTAAAAGGCTTATTTCTCTTCACAACTGATAAAAATATAACCCGCACTTTAACCTTCAAGGAAATCAATTTATTGCACAAGAAAGGAAATATCAAAATCGAGAACTATCTGCCAGCAATTAATATTAAACCGTACAATATTGATACGAAACAAAAAAGAAACAAACAAACAAACGAGGCACTTACTTTCCTCTGGCACAGGCAGAGTTGAATTGTTTGGGTCCACTCGGTATCTTAAATGTACAATAAAGACGAAATCTGTTATATGATCAAAGTTTAAATACAGTTCCTTTTAAATACAAAAAAGCATTTCAGTCCATACCTGGTAAAACACAATGACTTGAGTAGCCAACTTATCACTCTAAATGTTCCTAGAAAATATCAATATTTGATGTTTACAGTGCATATACTGAGATCATTTGCCAAGTCTAATCTGTCAAAATGGTATTTTAGGCCCTCCTGAAATAGTACGCTTTGTGATGTTTGTGAAGCGGCTTGTATTCAATAAAAAGAGAAATTTTGGAAGAGGAATTTGTCACTCCTTCATCCTTAGAAAGGAGGAGTTTTACCTGTTGGTTGTTTTGCTGTCGGTTTTAGATATTCTTTAGTCTCTCACATGCAGTGTAGCCATGTTACTCTACCTTCAGTTTGTGCCAGTTCATGTATATCCTCGTCGCTTAGTTTCCGGCCTGTAATATCATTCTCAGCAAAAGGCACACACAGTATTGAGTTAAGGCAGTTGTTAGCTATTCTTTGAAGATGATCGTTATTCTTGGAACTGATACTCACGACCAAAGTCCAGCCACCACCTGGCAATTAATAAGACCCATTAATAACTGTTACCTTGCAAATTGGTATTGAGGAGACCGCTTACGACCGTTGTAGGAGGTCTTCAGTGAAGTCTGAACGCCTACGGTGTTCAGTATATTGCCTGCAGAAGCGAGATCTTCCTACTAAGTTTATACACAGCTTGCACTTTCGACCTGGAAATTAATATGATAACATGTACTCACCATAATTCTTCATATCACAATAAACTTGGGCTTCTCTGTTTCCAATATTTACCCAGTAATAACCACTTTCGGTCTGAGGAAGTTCCTGGTGTATCTCTGCGCAAGACTTAAAACCACCCCTCTGTAGAAAGACGGTATCTTGATCTCAGATCTCAAGCGTTAACTACATAGAGTGCATAGTGTAACCTTTTATTATTACCATTGTTATTATTAATATTGTTATTATAATGAATATCAGTTATTGATAAACCTAAATAGCGTCCGACCTTTTTGTGTTTTAAGCTTGTGTCCATGTACACAGATCCCTCCTGTGGTCTATAATCCTCTGGGTGAGTATATCTGTCTCCATCGTTTAAGTCACATGACTTGTCCTTCAGACGGAAGTTCAAACTTTTACAGCGGAATTCATTTTGACACATCATGACGCAGTCAGAGAGACTGGATGAAATTCTTGTCGAATTACGTGACTGGACAAGCTATGACCATACACTGAGTATGTTGTGTCAGAGCAGTGTTGTAGTGCTTCGTGAATTTGTGCTGTGTTTAAGATGACGAGGATACTCAAGTAACGCTGCAGCATGTTATCAGACCTAAAATAAAACACATGAGTTCAGGAACAGGAATTCAACCGTCATATACAAACTAGGTTACACTTTTTGAAAATATAGGAAACTTAAG
>JAHPZR010053206.1:17500-24796 GCA_019787425.1 Platygyra sinensis | reverse complement strand
GAGGGTGCAGCTACACGTAGGCTACGAATAAATAACACGAAGTACTTTTCTGAAAGTCTAGAAAGGAGCATCTAAATTTCGGCTCCAGTTTCTTGGCTTATTGTGCTATTTGGGCCGGAAGTTAAACCACGACATTCTTCATACATTTACCATTGCCGGATTTCATACGTTGGGGGCCTGGGTACGAGTCCGTCTATTATGGGATTAACAATGCAATACCCATATATTCAGAAAGAGCACACCGAGCTTTACAAAATCTTTAAGTTTCGTGTTAATTGGGCCAATATTGAACAAGATACGGCCATTCAGAAACTTCAAAATTTGCATAGAAATGTATGGATTTCCGGACAAGTGTCCCTGTGTCCGGCAATCCATACATTTGTTACTAAATTTTGAAGTTTTTGAACGGCTGTATCTTGCTTGATATTGACCCAATTAACACGAAACTTGAGGATTTTGTAAAGGTCGGTGTGCTCTTTCAGAATATATGGGTCTTGTGTTGTTAATCCCATAATAGACGGACTCATACCCAGACCCTCACGGTATGAAATCCGGCAATGTATGGCCCTTACATTTCAACTAATCAGTGCCTAAGCGACCAGGTGTGACTTGTCAGAGCGCAGACAACCCACAAGATGTCCTACAATGAGCCATAGAGTAAGATAAACCCATCGTCAGTTTATATGTTCAAAGACGTAGTCTAACAGTGTAATGACCATATGCCGTTCCTTAAAAACTGAGTTGCTAAAACAAGCTTTCTCAGTCTTATAACTCTCCGCTTGGGGTATTTTTAAGATCTGGATGCTTTCCACCATGCCAAACCACCAGCGGGAATACCCGAGGAAAATGGAACGACATTTTCTGATCAAACCGAGCCCACCCCAGGGGCGGATCCAGGAATTTTTGTTTGGGGGGTCCAAGCCTTAGAAGATAGACCACCCCCCTAATTTTTGGGTCCAATAAGGAAAGAGCCATGCCTTAATTGTCTTGAGTAGATGCGTCTTCAAACCATTCATGACATTCCTCTTCTATGTTTGACCTCACCCTGGCTGCTGCTTTAATAGTGTCGTCAATCGTAGAATACGCTTGGAAGACATCTTGTTCTTTCTTCTGAAGCTTAGCTGCAATAGGTTTGAGTGTTTCAAGGCTGCTCTTTGTGATCAAAAATGGGAAAATGAATCCGAATGTCTTCAAATTTGCCAGAAGACCTTGTGCCTTGGTTTTGGTCTCCCTGTCCCACGTGAACGATAACGAGAAAAAACACATGCGGATGCGACTCATGAACAACGTAACTATCGCTTCCAAGCTTATGCAAACGTACTTGTGAAGTTCGTAGAAAGTCTCGTAACATTCATGCCTTGCTTAATTTTTAACTTCTCCTTTCTGGAAGTAGAACCACACTTCTCTAAAACTTGTTCTAGAAATCGCTGTCGTTTAGGTGAACACATATGAAAGAAAAGGAATGTTTCATTTAAGGGGTTCCAATCATGTTTCTGACTGAAGTTAACCTGCATGCGGCTGCAACACTGAGATTCAAAACGTTACTGTTGCAATGAGTGTACAGTGCCATCGGTACTATTCTCCTTATTCTTCCATGAACATCACATGCTTTTGAGGACCGTCATGGCACTGGCACCATCATAGTCATGTCTTATTGCAAACGCCACATCGATGTTGTTCTCGCCGGCCAAACTTGACAAAATAGTGTTTGGTATGCTCTCACCAGTTGTTTTGTCAAGGTTGACAAAGCCAAAAAATACTCCTTTGATTTTAGGTGAAAGGTCGTTGTTTAGATCTAAAAACCCAGGGCAAACACTTAATATTTCTTGGTTTGATGCGTATTTATCTGTTACTCTGTTACTCATCGCCAATGATTGAGAAAAAAGCGTCTTCCTTCTGAATCGGCTGTATAACTTTCGCTCGAATATACTCTCCAGTAATGCGAATGACTTCCTCTTGTACAGTTTTTGAGGTGCTTGTTGCATTTTTCCTACCACTGAGTAAGTAAGCGGGCACGGATCCATACCGGTTTCCACTGTTTTACGAAAATCGGTCAGCTTTTCAGATCGGAAACCCCCAAAAGGGTACTCAGGGGATCAAAAAAAAATCCAGAATATTTCCTAAGGGAGCATGGCCCTGGACCCCTCTAGAAGGCACTTATTCAGGAGATCAGTCACCATTTATCCTAGATCCGCGCCTGGTAAGTGTTCTTTAAGATTTTTAGCAGAGTTGCCCAATAGCATAATGGCATGAAAGCAGAGACGACCACGTGTTTCTCAATCTGCGAACGCCGGTCGCGGTTGAATATCCCTGGAATTTAGTTTAGTGGAAAAATGCCACGCGCGCTTCATTAAAAAATTAGCCAGTTAAAAAGTGATATACGATCCTGTCGTTGTAAGAATTTCAGTTTCAAAGTTGTAAGCATCAGGTCTGATACCCCCTATCAGACCTGATGCTTGCTGGATCCGCAACTGTCACCCAAAAGGAATGGCACTTAAATTTTTTTTCTTCCTTTCCCGAATTACCTACATAAGCGATGAGAAGTAGGGCAATGAACTGGTTTGTTAAAAATAGATCAAAGAATGTGAAAATCACCACGCTCAGCAGGAATTGAAAACATCAGTCTGAAACTTGTCGCTCATCAAGTGACACAAACCTGGCCTATCATTACCTTAGTCCTGATTGTCTTTGTGCTGTTGCTATTAAAAAGTACTAGAGCGAATAAATCATCAAATCGAAAGAATCGAATCGAAAGAAATCCCTAACAGAAATGGCAGCCAAACATATTGCCTCGAGGTTCCCTGGTGTCAGGCGGCGACATCAAAGGTAGCTGGCAGCCCCTACGCCGAACGGATCTTTTCATTTGACTTCCGACCGAAATTTCCGGAATCTTTGGCATTATGGAAAGCACCCCTGTGTTTCGTGGAAAATGTGCAATGTTTGATTTGGAGCTTACGGACTAACAACACTACATTCGTGAGTCCCAAATTAAATAGTACATAAATTCCGCAAAATACAGGATTTTATTCAAATCCTGCGCGTACTACTGTGTTGTCATTGTTCAGCACTGTAGCTGAGCCGTGATTTGAATTTCGAATACATTTCCGTTACAGTAGGCGAGCTGACTGTAGTTTACTGAATAAGTAAGTTCCTTTGCCCAACTTGATCAAACTCCCACGAAGTCTGCACTGGAGCCATCTCGCGATACAATCAAAACGAGTTGAGAAGGTCTACTGCACTTGCCGCTGTCCGGCTCTACTTATCCGGCTCTACTTCCTTCAAGATTGTCTTCTACACTTTACGAATAGATCAAAATCAAAAGACGTCTGGCATTCAGTTTCTATCGATATCCGATATTTGTCGATAGTGTGAGTTTCGCAATCATCAATATATGAGTCATGATCAGTTAACCCCTATAATGACACCGTCACAACAACCTGAAAGCAGCTGAACTGCAAATCTTTGTTCGTTTAGAAAAAATCTTTCGACGAGCATGATTAATTTAAGAACTGAATTAAATCCAATTTGCAAAATTTCTGTGATTTTTAGTAGTGGTCATAATGTCAAACACTGCAAACATGCCGCCTCCTTGCAGACTCACAATAAATATTTGAAACACAGCCTTGATTTAAATATCACTTACCAAGAATAGTGACACTTGAAATGAATGGGTTTTGCTTAATCAAACCCATCTTTTCTCAAAGTAAAAGCTTTGTCAGTAACAACAGCGCTAGAGTGAATTGTAACGGCCGACGACACCCAGTTTTATACGTGCCACTGCCGGACCAAACTAAATCACGAACAATTTCGGTCTCAGTTGTCTCACTCTACTTTTTTTGACCGGGCAGCCTCAGCCCTCGGGCCGAGTGGTAAACTTGCCGTTGTGGGTTACTTTCTCTTAAAGTGGTACTATGATCAAATTTTCACCCCTTGATATTTTAGGTGTATCACATAGAATTCCATGAGAGAATCAAAACGCCGTTTACCGTTTGCAAATATCTGCATTAGTTCCGGAGATATTTAAGTTTGAAAAATGTGCAAAATATGCAAATAAGATGACTGATGACGTCATACACTCAACTCAATATTATCTCAAGTACATAAATAGAGCTATCTTGGCCAATTTGCAACACAGATCATTGAAACTTGGCAGGCTAATAGCTCGATGGGAAACACACCCGTGGCTATAAAAAATTATGTTCCCATGGCAACTCACTCTGTCCCAGTCCCCACCCACTTGATTTCAATATGTTGGTGATTTTCAGCTCGAAAAACCCTAAACAGGGCCACAAACTGGAGCCAACATATTTATATGCCCACTGGATCATACATACGAGTCACCATTTTCAATTATGAAAATAGAACGCTGAAGGAGGCCAGGAATGCCTTTAATATTGGAGAAGTCTGGAACCCAGTACGTTGCCATGGTAACAAAACATTTAAGCTCATATCGTGTTGCACCTTTAGTAGAACCTTACTGCAAAGAATCAAACGTTTCTGTTACAAATTGGCTGAGATATCTGTTTTCTTCATATTTGATCAAAATTTGGTTGAGTACATGACGTCATCACTTGGCCAATTTGCATATTTTAAAAACTTGAATATCTCTAGAACGAAAAGAGATATTTGAAAAAAGGAAACGGCATTTTTCTTCTCATACCGACTACTTGTTTATGCGTTAAAATGGCTTCAATAGGAAACATGCGATTTTCGTCATAGTACCACTTTAACCTTTTGTCTGTTTGTGCTTTCACTCGGCCAAACATCGAGTCACGCCATATTTGGATGTTAGATACTCGCTGGAAGCTACGAATAACCTGCTCGCTGTTTAGCGCGAAAATGGTCTCCATCATGTTGTCATGTAGAGTAATGAATGCAAACATTTCAGGATCGTGACGTCAGTCACGCAACGTGTCGACCTTATCACCGTTATTCCTTCTCGCCTGCCCCGGGTCGCCTGCTTGCTTTTCTTTTGACGTTTACTTCTCCAGAAGCCACAGTCATTGATCTAACAGCATTTACGAATATTTTTGTCTTTGTCGTACTAACTGGCTTCAGTTCTCCTCCAGTACCATTCGAGCTACTTCAGTTTCTCTGTTATTTCAATTTGTGACAACTTACCTGTCAGCAAGACGTTTTTGAAAGGAAAATTATCTACGTTAACCTCGGTTCTTTCATCTACTTTTAAGGGTTGTACAGGGGTATTCTCGTGATGCGTGATTAGTTGATTTTATTTTTTCGTGAAACGTGAATTTAGGAAATTATTGTTCGTGATCCGTGATCTGAAGGTTTTGCTTGACCCGTGAAGAACTTGAATTATTTGAAGAGAAAATAAACCGATACTCGTGATCTTACCGCTCTGTTCTACGTGACATTGAGACGCGAGTCCTTTGAATGGTGCCTTGACTTAGCCTTTCATGATTTTTCTTTCTTTAAACACTCTTTCTAATGCAGAGCAAGTTTTGAAAAAGAGTATCTTATTTGCTTATCTCGGCTAATTTTTATATCCGTGATCCGTGATCCTCCATTTGTTTTCCTTTCGTGAACCGTGCTAGAGACCCCCCAGAGTACGACCCTCTACTTTTCAATTAGAGGAGAGAGCTTGGTAGGTGAACGTCCTAGCGAAGGGAAGGGTTAGAGGGATGGGAATTTTCATGAAATGAAATATAAATATTTCAGTACACTTCGAGGATCAAGACGCAAGATTCTTTTTTTAGTAATATCTAGTTAACGCTGTGTCTAAACTGAACCTAAACGCAACTTTTACCCGTTAGAGTTTCCCACTTAATTCCCAGTCCGCTAGGTCTAAACGTCTTAGAAATACTTAAAATTTAGTTTCAAATCTACAGAAGGAAAATTAAGTTTAGCTGAGTTTTTTTTATAGAAATATATATTTCCCTTATATAATTTACTTTGGTATCATTGATTGTAATATCTAGTTAATGCTGTGTTTAAACTGAAACTAAACCCAAAGTTTACTCGTTAGAGTTTCCCCCTTAATTCCCAGTCCGCTAGGTCTAAACGTCTTAGAAATACTTACTTTAAAATTTAGTTTCAAATCTACAGAAGGGAAATTAAGTTTAGCTGAGTTTTTTTTTATAGAAATATGTATTTCCCTTATATAATTTACTTTGGTATCATTGATTGTTTGTTAAATGTGCAGCTGGTATCTAAAAAGCTCTCCTAACAAGCAATTAAGACATTGACTGGAGGTGCGTAGTAGGTAATTTCTCTTACAGTGTTTCTTAGTAAAGAAGCCTCAACCTTAGTACTTTTTCTTTATATCACTAAACTAAGGACTGAACTTTGTAGGGATACTTAAGACTTCCGAGTGATATAAAACACGGGCATGGAAAATAGAAGGTCTGAAAAACAGGCCGGTTGCTTCGGTTCTTTGCTTGAAATAGGTCCAAGTTGACATAACAGCCACTGGCTAACAAAAAATTCCCATGAGCTGATTTGTTTACTCATAAAAGGCTAAGGATAAGGCATTACAGTTATAGTTTTCTTTTTCTCTGGAGTTAATCGCTAAAAGAGAGATTGAAAAGTGGCCAAAATTGCACTAAAAATTAGCCTGTGGGGACCCCCGAGAGGCTGATGTCCAGAACTCGCCTGAAAAAAGTTCATTGAAGCTGAAACTTCATAACAATAATAATAATAATAATAGTAATAATAATAATAATAATAATAATAATAATAATAATAATAATAGTAATAATAATAATACTGTAAAACTAAAAAATCTGTGTTTTCATTCAACTCTACTAAGAAAACAGTAGAACTATTAAAAAAAAATTACAATTCTCGTATAAAAAATGGCCCATACGACTAGTTACAAAATTAGCCATGCAATAACAAAATTGTAAGGTTCACCGTCCTTTTGAGAGAGCTTTTCCCCTAAATGCTTTAGGAAACGGTGACTCTCAGTGCCCATGCCTCCTTTTGTTCCATATCCCAGAGGTGTAAAAGACCCCATCTCAACATCTAACACGCGCTGCTGATACTTCCGCTTCTTCTCATCTTCTTGCTCTTTGAATGGTGGTGGAAGTTGGCTTGCTCTGGTTGCACTTGGAATTAACATGCGTAACTCTAACACTGATCAAAAAATGCCGTAACTCCTCGTGACACCTCAACTACCCGACGAGTCCCTTGGGGGAGCTGTGATAGGCTCAAGAGATTAAGCAGCAGCCAACTCGAAAGCTTTGCTACTTTGGCTGCTGCACACTAATTCACAAACTTGTATATATATATAACTATAAATCTTCCATTATTTTGTTTTCCATACTTTGTTTTTTT
>JAHPZR010053206.1:5000-7500 GCA_019787425.1 Platygyra sinensis | reverse complement strand
TGACATGCATGCTCTTTATGATAGGCATCACAAAGTGTCCCCTTTCCTATAAAGTCACCAAAACACACATAATTCTGTCAAATATGAAGTAATATGAAAATGACACTTTGTGATGCGTATTCATAAAGAGCATTGGATCTCATTAGCCTGCATTTTTGGACGTAAGGGTTTTTATCAGGATAGATTGTGTGTTTGCCTTTAAAAGGCTATGATACTTTATGTAAGTTTATGCAAGGAGTTTGTCAGTAATTTCAGTTTTCCGATTTACAACTTACTTGAGTCACAAGCTCCTTTCTCAAAGAAAAGCGCTACAACTGCAACAAGAGACCAATACATAGCACAAAGTTAGAGAACCAGCCCGTCAATTACCAAGCTAACTAGCAAGCTAAGAAACCTCGTCACGCAACATTCCTTCGCGGGGAAGTACTGATTTTGTTTTTTCAATAAATGACGTCTGAACGTCCCAGAACCTGATCAGGAACGTTTCAAGCTCGCATTTAAAATCTGAAGCCTCGGTGCCGCATTTCAATTGAAAAAGTCAAAATGTCTCGGGCTCGCAATCTCGCAACAGCTACATTTTAATATATAAACCTGAATTATCTAATATACGTCGGAATGAAAACCCCCCTTTAAAACTTGACCGATTATTGCTTCTCGTAGTTTCCAGCGATTCCGCTTGTTTCTTTAAATAGAGCAAAATGAAATCACTTGTCTGATATTTTCATTTTCAATTCATTCTCCCACTAACCGAAGAAATGCACAGTTTGTTGTGTTTCGAAGCTGATTTCTAATGATTTCACTCTTGTCTCGTAACTGTGCTTGGCTCGCCAGTTTCTCAGTAGCGGAGGAGGCACTTTTTGACCATTTCCTGCCCGATACCCACTCAGAGATTTTACTCTGTCTAACGCCAGACGATTTTACTCGTCAAAGGGAGACCCTTCGGGCAGTAAGGGGTTTAAAACTATCTCCTTTGAATCCTTTCTAGCCTTCCTGCCCGAGACCCAATTATAAATTTTACTGTCTAACGCCAGACGATTTTACTCGTCAGAGGGAAACCCCTTGGGCAGTAAGGGGCTAATAACTTCTCTTTGAGAACTTCTGGTTAGCCTGGTTACTTGATACAACAAAGATCGTCCTTGTTCCGAGAAAATTCTGAAATGGCTTCCTCTTGTGGACGTCGCACAATGCGGCAATTTACATGCCACAAGTCGACCTCCTAAGTTTCATGGTAGAAGTAGGTAAGCGAGGGAAGTGATGTGTGAGGTTTTAGGCCGCGAAACGGACGTGCGAGCGAGTTTGCATAATCTATTTTGAGTTCCCAGAGTTCCGCACGCGGAGTATTTCAGGAACAAAACCGACTACTCGTAGTGTAAACTAACTGAACGCCTGGACGGAAGAGGCTACCGAATTTCCTATATAAGCGAACAGAAGTAGGGCAATGATCTGGTTTGTCGAAAATGGTCGAATATTCTGACCGAAATGAGACTGGACCACCTCCAGAAGTGATTCCGAATATTCCGGTCAGAAGAAACTGAAACGGATCTTTCCATTTGACTTCCGACCGAAATTTCGGGGATCTTTGGCATGATGGAAAGCACCCCTGTGTTTCGTGGAAAATGTGCTATGTTTGATTTGGAGCTGACGGACTAACACTACATACGTAAGCCCAAATTAAATATCGCATATTTTCCGCGAAGCAAAGGATTTTAGTCAAATCCTGCACGTACTACTGTGTTGTCGTTGCTCAGCACTATAGCTAAGACGTGATTTGAATTTCGAATACATTTCCGCTGTAGCCTGGCTGACTGTATATTACTGAATTCTTCGGTTGCACTTAGCTTGACGTCATCATTTTCTAAAATCCAAAACTAAAGAGCTCGGGACCAAAGCAACCTCTTTCCCAGGTCTCTCATCTTACCACCCCCTGGAGCAAGCATGGAGAGACCCTGGTTGGGTCTGGTCACGTGTGTTCCAGAACCTGGAATATTACAATTAAATTGTTGAGGGGAGGAGTGCCCTAGTAGGAATTTTGTCTATACTTAGACCACGGGGGTGCAGAATATATTGAGCGCGTTCCATTCGACCAAAATTTCCGGAAACTGATTCCGGTTCAAAATCGAATGGAACCAGTAGCCATAATCAGTTCCTGATTATGGCTCCTGATAAATATTATACACTTCGAGGATCAAGACACAAGATTTTCTCAGTAATTTCTAGACAAGTTAATGTTGTGTCTAAACTGAACTTAAACCCAAAGTTAACCTGGCTCCCGCTTCTTTTTCTTCTATCTTTCATACCTCGAGTATGGAGCATCCTATAAAATAACCAGCGATGGGTGTTTTTAGAGCAATTATGAACGGATTAAATTTTTAAAAAATAACAAACAATCAAACGAACACAATAACAAGAATATAAACATCTCTAACTAATTTTATTCTGGAGCAAATTATTCCAACACATAAGGAACATGGAGTTCAAACAGTCAGCTTACAGGTGATTC
>JAHPZR010053205.1:2500-15305 GCA_019787425.1 Platygyra sinensis | reverse complement strand
TTTGTTCTATAACAGTTTTTAGACCAATTTGAAGTGCAGCTTTTCTTACTGGAAATTTTAATAAGGTATTACTGGCAACAATGTTAAGTTCAGCAGAGTCTGTCCCATTCAGGCAACACTGGAATAGCAGCTGATTCATGTGTCACTTATGTGCCAAACCTATTGCATACATTACTGTTATGTGTTTTTGATATAATGATGTTCATGATTGGTCAAAAAGATGAGTGTTGTGGATAATCATGCAAGAGACTTGAAGTTGTCAACAAAAATGCCAGAGTGTTTAGGTGCTTACCCTCGTGTCTTTGATTCGAACTGTATGAGCAGTTTTCTACCATTTGCGTTGAACCGTGAAGCGTGAACGTTTTTTCGCGCAGGTTTATTTTTCAAACGAGACAGTTTCCCAGACAACTGTATCAACTGCAAATGTGTCCCAAAAATGTACTCCCTCCATATAGCACAGCCTCTCTCCATATTACACTTCCTTCTCAACTCTGTAAGTAAAGAAGCCTTGGAGCATTGTCAAGCCCAATGGAGAGTCTTACTCCTGTTTTACGCTAGTCTACTCTATTCAATGATACTTTACTCTATGCTACTCTACTCTACCCTACTCTACACTCCTCTACAGCTCTGCGCCTCCACACCTACCACAGAGGCGTAGAGGTGTAGAGACGTAGAGGTGTAGAGGCGTAGAGGTGTAGAGGCGTAGAGGTGTAGAGGTGTAGAGGTGTAGAGGCGTAGAGGTGTAGAGGCGTAGAGGTGTAGAGGCGTAGAGGTGTAGAGGCGTAGAGGTGTAGAGGCGTAGAGGTGTAGAGGCGTAGAGGTGTAGAGGCATAGAGGCATAGAGGTGTAGAGGGTTAGAGGCGTAGAGGTGTAGAGCTGTAGAGCTGTAGAGGCATAGAGGTGTAGAGGTGTAGAGGCATAGAGGTGTAGAGGCGTAGAGGCATAGAGGTGTAGAGGCGTAGAGGTGTAGAGGTGTAGAGTGTAGAGGTGTAGAGGTGTAGAGGTGTAGAGCTGTAGAGGCGTAGAGCTGTAGAGGCGTAGAGGTGTAGAGGGGTAGAGGCGTAGAGGTGTAGTAGCGTAGAGGTGTAGAGGTGTAGAGGTGCAGAGGTGTAGAGGCGTAGAGGTGTAGAGGCATAGAGGGGTAGAGGTGTAGAGGCATAGAGGCGTAGAGGTGTAGAGGCCTAGAGGCATAGAGGCGCAGATGATAGAACCACCTTCTTCTGCGATCGTCTGCGATTGTTTGCGATCATCTGCGATCAATTGCGATTGTGCGATCATATGGAAACCAAAGTTCTGCGATCTGTGGTCAAAACGTATCCCATAATATTTTGAATTCCAACCCATGATTCAACGCTTCTTAGCAGCAAAGACCAGATATTCATTTATAGCAACTGCTTATTTGTTAAACATGGCATTGAACAAGGTAACATTAGTAACAAGGAATTTATGGAGGAAGTTGTGCACTATGAGTGCGATTACAACCATAACTGTAAAGGTTTCAAAGACAAAAACAAAAAGGCTAACTGCTGGGAAATAATCGGGGAGAAATCTGATTTATCCGCGGCGGAGGCGGAGGATATATGAAGTGATCGAAAACGTACTCTGTCGGAAACACAAAGTTCTCTGACCAAAGTGTGGAAGGCCCCAAGTTCTTGGCTATTCAAGAATATTTTGCGAACCCAAAACCGATGTTTTCAACGGTTTTAAAGCTGACGTTGACGTCACTTAAAGGACTAAAAGAAGAAATAAATTTGCTTGCAGCAAAATTTTGTCCTCGACGCCCGCCACAATGTTTTGATGTGATGTGATAGCGGAAGTGTCAAAACAAACAGCGAAAGTGTCAAATTTACAGGTGCTTTTTGCTGGCGGCCAGCACAAAGCGCCTGTAATTTTGACACTTCTGCTGACTGAAATGTAGGCAAAAGTCGGCTCTGCGATCGTTCGCGATCGTCCACAATTATATGGAAACAACTCTCTTTGTGTTCGTCTGCAATCTGCGATCATCTGCGATCATATGGAAACCAGCCTTTATTCAGTTTGACGAAACACTTTATGATACTCTGAAACCCGTAAGTTCAAACAAACAACTGTATTAGATAGTTTCACTTCACTACAGATAACTGCAGCTATTTCCATGCCCTATCTTGTAATTTTTCAGTTATATCAAACTCCACAATCTCTCGAATTTAATATAAAAGCGCCGAGAAAGAACATCAAAGGTCACACGTCAAGCCATTAACTGAACGTTGTAAATTTCACCCAGCGCATGTCGGGGAGGGAAGGGGATAATCGCGTATCACAAGCTTCATACGAGTTTGTGAAACAGGGCAACTAATAACTGTACCACATATGTGGGTGGATTGATAAGTGACGCTGACGCCCAAAACGCTTCGATTTCGTTCGATTGTCAAACTCGGTCGAACTCAATCCATGCCGAGCAGACGCCATCGTACCGTCAGAGCTATTTAGGATTAAGCTTACTTGAGTCTTGTTCTTTAAGTTTGGGCTGGTATCATACCTTAACAATGCACGAGTACAAACGCACGTGACAGCTTCTTGTGCGTTCAAATCTTGAGAAAACAAGGTCATTTTCGCAATGCAATTTCCACGGGCTCCCATGTTGAAATGGCCAGACGCGATAATTATGGTCAGCAATCACCTCATCTTTCAGTAGAGACGTAGTGTAAAACTCACATACTTTACTCGCGGCGTAAACACAAAAATATAGCCACTTCGAGCGCAGGCGGCCCTCTTACCTGCGAACGCAGACGTATTTCCGACAGCCGGAAATACCTCTGCGTTCGCAGGCTACCCTAGCCTCCCACGCAGACGTTCTTAGGCTTGTCACGCGTCCGTGCGGAGGAACGCGTGACAAGCCTAACAACTTCTGCGTGGGAGGCTAAGGCGGCCAAGACGGCCGGCCCAGATTTACATACGAGACAGTATTACGTTACGTTTTGAGCCATTTAAAAATGGTTCGAAAATCGCTCTGAATTCAACTTGTAGTAAAGGATTTTAAATAAAAGAAGCTTAACTTAGTCTGCGCTTGTGTTATTTTGAAATCTCTGTGGCAGCTGAGTAGTTCTAAAGTCGTTCTAAAGCCATTTTGATGATTTAAACCTTTCCAGATTTGCTTTCCATTTTAAAGAGAACCGAATTTCGTTTTCGAACCATTTTCATACATTCTCTAAATGGCTCAAAACGTAACGCAATACTGTCACGTATGTAAATCACAAACAACGTCTGGGTCGCCTGTGCTTCGAGGTAGAAAACATTGTAATCCTGGGGAAAAATAAATTTCCTAGGCCTGAACCCTAGTATCTTGACCCTAGTAGAAGGATAACGGCCCATATTTAACCCTACACAAGCCGCTACACAGTTGCACCTAGCCCTCGATATAGATCCTTGAAGACTCTTTACAGTAACATATATCACGTCCTACATTGTCATACATGGTCTCAAGACTGTCTATTTTAAAACCTTGACCCTCTATTGTTCCAAAGAAGAGATATTCGTCGACATGTTCCGCGCAAAATTATTGAGCTTTATCTGTCGCGCACCACCATATGAACACTCCGAAGTTCAAAATGCGCTCGTTTTCAAAGGAAGGACGCTATAGAGCTGAAAGTTGTGTACAGATATAAATTTAGTACCTCATATGTCTGATGATGACAAAGCCTTTATTGCCTCACAAGTTTGGATATGTGAATTTTATGACGGAGAAGACCGGTTAAAAATCCGCAAACAAAACGTTTTACAAAAGAAAGAAAACATATTCCCGTTAAAAAAATATCATCCTTGTCTCCCTAAGTTCCGAAGCAGCATACGCCTTTTGTAGCAAGGGCCAATCAGAAAGCGGCACATTCTCCATGGGGACCACGGGGGACGCTAAGATAAGAGGCCCTGGGAACGAGGTTGATTGCGTGACCATCATTGCACAATATACAGGGAAGATGACAAACTTCAGAGATCCTGTAACACTGGATGATCTAGAAAAATATGCTGCTACACATTTAGACAAGAACGCCTTCGATTATTATTCAACGGGAGCCGGCGACGATGTTTCACTACACGAAAACCGAGAGGCTTTTAAGAGGTATTTTGACTTGTCTTGTATAGAAAAAAAAATTCAGTTCATATACGCTGCATATATAATGTTTAATTATAATATTTTGCCGGCATAAATCCTGGCGTACTACGAGGCAAACAGTCGAGGCTTATGGTTCCTAAGATCTCGCTTGATTTAACAGCATAGCAGCAGTAGTAATCAAAGATTATAAGGACTCATGAGTGTACGTTCGACGCCGGTTTCATCAGGACCATTAGCTCTCGTTGAACTCCCTTCTATTGCTAAAATCAACACTTTTAGTTAAACAACTGAATGATTACATACAGATACAACAAAATGACTAATTTTACTATGTTCCCGTGGATTTGATATCTTTGTTTTATGGTTAGCAAGAAGACATGGGTCGCCTCTAGCTCTTTCAACTGCAAATTGATGACACGTTGCGTGACGCCGCCAGTTTCCATAGACTCACACAACAAAGTTGCCGTACGTGCGTCTTTTTATGTAAAACAGATCACAGATGAACTCAAAAAGATTTGCATCCTTCTGGCGAGTAACAAAATTACCGGGACAATACAACAATACCTGACCACTTATTAGCATACCCCTCAAAGCTTCTAAGAACAAAGCGTCCACAAACACTGGAAACAAAAGGAACCATTCAAATTCCATAAGATGTAAATGAGTGGCGCGGTATTCTACAATCTGGTCAGTTTGGCTTATTCCAAACAATTTAAAGGTTTCGCTGGTGCACTGGCGAAGCGAGTTCTCTTTGCTTTTTCATGAGGCCTAATGCGTGACGATGATATCACACAGCCTTTCCGTTTTCCGCTGGAGTCCAGTTTTCTCGCGATTCCATCCGCGTGTTCAACGATCAAATAAACATAGGCACGCAAGGCGTGCAAGAGTTATTTTTTTGTGAACTGAAAGGTTTCAGAGATAGCAGAATTCTGAATCGATGACATGTAAAATGTTTTACTAAACAAACTACAGTAACCTGACACGTCTCCAAATTACTATAGATATGATCTTATTTTCTAACAGGCAATTTGATTCGTTTTTTGTTACAACCCACACTGTGATTGGTGTGACGTGCGCACATGCATAACTCCCCATCACTCACCGATCTCATAGCCCTTTCAACCCCAAGAGGAACTTTTGCTCAAAAATACTCAAGCCGTTAAGAGAACTTTTCGCATTTTATACGAGTCGTAAGTTTACCCTTTTTACAAAACAACACTACTTCACCGAAAATAGAAAGAAAGAAAGAAAAAAAACTTTCTGATACAAAGAAAGTCTGATTTTGCACTTTAACTTGACGCCACGCAGTCTTCAAAAAATATCGAACTGAAATGAATATCATCAAATAAAGCTATAAACTGCTACTGCAGAGACCTAAAAACAGTTTAGAAATGAAAGCTTCTTTTTTGTTTAATATCCTGGAAACAGCATGCAACAAGAACAAAACAATCGTTACCTGTACCTATTGTAAACGTTCGAACTCTTTCGAATCAAAATAGTCTTGTTTCCCCTAAAAAGTAAGAACTAGAAGCAACGATGCGTGACGTCTAATTGAATTTACTCCTTGTGAAAAACAAAAATATCAAGTTACCTTTGTAACTAAAAATAACATCTCGTTCATTTGCATACAACTAGCTCACGCACTGTTTCAAACCTCAAGGCTCATCTCGTCCATAACTAAAATCCTCAACCTAACCCACCGAATTTGCCGAAGTAAACCCAATATATGAATACTTCCTCCTCTTTTATAGAAGAATAAATATGGCCGTTCTGAACTGTACCAAATCCTCTCATATACCATTTACCTTTAAAACAAGAAATTTGATTGGCTGTTTATAGTAGACCCGATCTGATTGGTGTGACATACATACATCTCTCACTCACTTACTCACTCACTCACTCACTGATCCATTGACCCGTCCACAACATACTTGACGCGCCGACTAAGAGGTATTTTTTTTTACAAAAAAATAACTCAAAAATGGGTGAAAACAGAGGGCTGATAGGCTAATGACAGTTATGCGCGGGACAGAAATCAGGGAGCGGGGCTGCAATGCACGGCACGCTATGCATAGAATCTTCGAAGCAGAGGACACCGACGCGGTTCTGTTGATAGATGCGTCTAATGCATTTTTAAAATGCCCTTAACAGGGCAGCGGCTCTACACAATTTCCACGTTCTCTGTCCTGTCATTGCAGTTTACGCCATAAACACCTACCGTCATTCCGCTCGGTTGTTTATCACCGGTGGCAAAGAGATAGCATCAGCCGAGGGAACAACTCAAGGCGACCCACTCGCTATGGCATCATATGCTCTCAGCATCCAGCCATTGATAACTAGTCTACAGGCCATGTCACATGCAAAGCAATGCTGGTTTGCAGATGATGCCAGTGGAGCTGGCACCATCTCAGACATCAAGCAATGGTGGGATGGTCTTAATACACTCGGACCAGACATCGGTCACTTTCCAAACGCTAAAAAGTGCTGGATTATCGCAAAGCCAGAAAAGGAGGCGCTTGTCAGAGAGGTTTTTAAAGATACAGTCATCAACGTGACAGTAGAGGGGCAGAAGCATCTTGGAGCTGTGATAGGCTCAAGAGATTATTTGCGGGACTATGTCAACGAGAAAGTAACTTGCTGGGTTAATGAAGTTGCTCGGCTCGCTGAATTTGCACGGGCTCACCCGCAGGCCAGCTATGCCGCCTACACGTTCGGTTTAAAACAGCGTTGGACGTACTTCCAAAGAACTCTCCCTGATATCCAAGATCTTTTAGAGTCACTTGAAGAGGCTATTTCCCAGGTCCTTATACCAGCAATCGTAGAGCGAAAGTGTAGCCAACTGGATAGAGATGTTCTAGCACTACCAGTGCGCTTAGGCGGCCTTGACTTGAGCAACCCATGTCACGAAGCGGCACGCGAACATGCCTCATCTATTCAGGTGACATCCCCTCTCGTCGAACATATCGTGCATGGCTCAAACGCATCAACTACCCGACGAGTCCCTCATCAAGTCTGGACGTCAGGCTGTCAAATGTGGAAAAGCTGAAGAACTTTCAGAGATCGCAGAGAACCTAAAACAAATTGCTCCACGGAAGACCAAGCGAGCTCAGAACTAGCGCAAGAAAAAGGCTCCTCTGTATGGCTAGCAGTTCTTCCCCTTCAAGAACAGGGCTTTAACCTCACTAAGAGAGAGTTTCGCGATGCTGTTAAGTTACGTTATGATTGGCCGTTCGATGACATTCCATCAGTATGTGCGTGTGGGGAAAACTTTACAGTGGACCACGCAATGATTTGCAAACGAGAGGGCTTTGTAACCAACGTCATAACGAGTTGAGAGACCTCGAGGCCGATCTTTTGAGTACGTTGTGTAGCGATGTCGAGGTCGAGCCAGTTCTCCAAGACGTCACTGAAGAACAGCTCAGTAGAGGGTCCAATAAAGCACAAGATGCACGACTGGACATTCGGGCGCGCGCTTCTGGGATCCCCAGAGCTCGGCATTCTTTGATGTTAGGGCCGTTTGCCACCCTAATGCCGAGTCTTACAGGGACGAGGAGCCACAGCAGATCTATCGCATCCATGAAAACGACAAGAAGCGGTTGAACTCGAGGAGAGCGCTGGATGTTGAGCATGGTTCGTTCACGCAACTTGTATTTACAACTACTGGAGGGATGGGGAAGGAATGTATAAGATACCATAGTCGACTGGCTGAGCTGATAGCCGCCAAGAAAGGAGAACATTACTCGCAAACAATTTCCTGGATTCATGCAAGGACATCCTTTTTGCTCCTTAGGTTGGTCCTAGTTTGCCTTCGAGGATCGCGGGTGAAGCGCCGTACTGCGTTTGACTACAACAACTGCGATATTGAAATCGCAGCTGCCGAAGGAGCCATTGACATTAGAGAGGTTAAGCATGACGTTTACGGCAAACGGCAAACGGCAAAAATGAAACATTTGCCGTCTGTCTTCAGCTCTCTGTGGAGTAGAATCAAAGTATTTGTATTTGCAGTGAATAGTAAGAGACACTGTTTTATTTTTGTATGATTTATATAAGGATTACAAGAAAAGAATAGAAAATCAGAGTCAACCTTTGCCGTTTGCCGTCTCCCGTAAACGTCATGCTTAAACTCTCTATTGTTTAGTGTTGCTTAGCTGAATCGTATATAGAGTTTTAAGTTTTGGCATTCGCCTTTTAGATTTATCAGATATTTAGATCTTGAATTTATCGAAATTTTTAATGTTTTCAGCAAAAAAGGGGGAAAACATTATAATAGGAATTATTATTACAAATTATAATAGGAAGTAGGCATTTTATTCATCAAAATTGTATAAGCATACCACTTGTTTTATGACTCCTTAATTTCGTTTTTTAAATGTGTATTTTTACTGATTATGTGAGATAAATAAAATATTATTATACCATTATTATTATTATTATTATTATTATTATTATATTTGTAAATTAGTAATGAAAGCAATTCAGATGCCACATGTTTGTTTTAAACAGATGTTATTATCAATAACTATTTGAAATTAGGTAATTTCCATTTTTATTAGCAAGTCTGTTTGTAAAGTCCAGTTCAAATCTAGATAAAAACTTTATAACCAAGATTTTTAAATTTATATTTCTTTTCATACTGTGCTTCCATCTTGTTTGAAGCTGTTTTGACTTCCTGTAAATACATGTAGTAACAAAATTATTGGAAACAAAATAAGGTTACTTGTTTTAATTATTATTATTATTATTATTATTATTATTATTATTATTATTATTATTATTATTATTATTATTAATCATGAGAAATTGTAGCAAACACTGCTAAAGAGTGCTCAATACACGTTTGTGTAGAGCGGTGTATTTTAAATCTGCCTGATGAGTGCATACGCACGAAACTCAGAGTCGCAAGGAATCTCGTGTATTTTCATTTAGTCACCTAATTCTATTATTATTATTATTATTATTACTATTACTATTACTATTACTATTACTATTACTATTACTATTACTATTACTATTACTATTACTATTACTATTACTATTACTATTACTATTACTATTATTATTATTATTATTATTATTATTATTATTATTATTATTATTATTATTCAACCAGATTTTTCAGGTTAACTATATTATCTGATTTACTTAAACACTTTGGGAATACCAACTAACATGGATTTCAATGGCTGAGATGATTAACTGAGATTTCATTCTCGTCCCCAGAGCCTACGATCCTTCTGGCCTGTGGTTGGGATCGAGAGCTCTGGTTTGGTCCAAAACCGGAAGTCCGCGATTCACGGACTTCCCGTTAAATCTAGCAAATCTGATTGGTTGAGAATGCGAAACGAATACTCTGCGCATGCTCAAAAAATCGGGTGCGGCCAGAGCTCTCGATCCCAACCACAGGCCAGAAGGATGGTAGGCTCTGAGGACGAGAATGCTGAGATTTAACCTGTCAAAATTTCACCTCCTAGTCCTGTTTGGGTTGGGAGAGTAGAAAACGACTGACATGTTTGGCTACCTGATAAGAAAACAGCCAAAGGAAAGTGGTGGTCTCAGTGGAAAAGAGACTGAAGGACAAAAAATCCTCTCCGATTTTATGTCACTTATTGCAGTCTTTGTCCTTTCCCCACTCCACTGAGGATATATGTAGAGGCTCCCGCTGTCCTTGAGTAGAGTGGGCGGCTATGTAACAATTATTCCATGAGCCCGCGTTGGATATGAAGTGATAAAATAACCAACGAGCGCGTAGCGCGAGTTGGTTATAATCACGTCATATCCAACAAGGGCGAATGGAATAATTGTTTTAGTAAATTCTCAAACCGGGTTTTGCCGCCGATTTTTATTTCCACAATTTTACAAAGCGAAAAATTTTAAACTTGGCGCACTATTTTCCATATGACGTAAAACTCCGACTATTGGCTCATAGTCGGAGTTTTTTAGCCAATCGAAAAGCTAGAAATGCAATAGTCGGAGCTGAGAATTTACTAAACACAGCTAGTCTTCGTGACAGGCGTTAAAAGGCATGGTAAATTGGAAAACTAGAAGCGAGAAGCGCGATTGGCGGCGTCTAGCTTCTAGTTTCCCTGTTTCCCTCCCGTTGTAACGCCTGCCAACCAGAGGCTACTACTCCTGCCCCAACACTCCGCGTAGTGTAAGTAAAGCGCCCATCCCACTCATTATGCTGGTGTATGTCGCACTCCCTCGTGCACGACCCTGTCTTTGAGGCTCTCTCCCCATTCTTAAGTGCCATTCCTTTTCTGAGTCCATTGTTGAACATGTGTAGCTCATCACAAACAATGTTCACATTATTTGCTTTTGTCTCGATAATCTAACAACCTCGTTCCCAGGCCAAGGAAAAGACCCTGGGAACGAGGTTGGATAATCTAACACATGTGGCAGCATTTTCGTACTGGGTTAACGACTCATAGCACTTTATAGAGTTACGGTTTTAAAGGATTGGTGCACTAGATTTATTTACCTGCTTGCCATGTTTTGCTTTCATAGACATTAAACCATTAAGATTGTAGTGGAAATGTTTTTTTTTATTGCTCACTACAGGCTTAAACTACGACCGCGAATGCTACGGAACGTTGCCGAACAAGACATTTCTGTCACAGTCCAGGGTCACAAGCTGAGCATGCCAATCTGTGTTTCACCCACTGCGATGCAGGCAATGGCTCATCCAGATGGAGAGTTGGCGACAGTCAGAGGTGAGATTGAAGCGGTTACACTGATTTGTGCTGCATGTCGGTTATGGGTGTAGTACCGTAAATCCTCTAATTAGCGCCCCATTTGAATAAGTGCCCACGGAATATTAGCTTAAATTACAAATAAATGCCTCTCGAGTTAACCTCCCCTCCCATACAGGCATACCTCCTCCATTTTAATGATAACAGTTTCCAAGGTCAAGTATAGTACTGATCATGTTTAATGAAATTGTTCCGGTGACTGAGAAACGTATAACGTTTGATGATTGACAAGAAATATTTGAAATATTAACCCTGATTGCGCAAGACCTCGTGTTAAAAAAAAGAGTTTAGAAAAATAGAGTTTCAGTTTTGAATAAAGACAATGTGACAAGCTTTACTGAATGTCTCTCTATCTCTCTATCTCTTCGTGCCATAAGGCACATAAGGCTTTGACATTCTCTTTCCATCCACTTCGGTTTGCTGCTAAAGCTCTGACAGTCGTCCATGATTGCCACCCAGCTACTCGTCTTTCGTCTCCAACCATTCTCCTCCATGTTGTTTTTGGTCGACCTGGTCTACTCCTCTCCTCTGGCCTCCACTCCAATCCTGTAACAAGGGCGGATCCAGGAATTTCTGAAAGGGGGGGGGTTGTACACTATCAATGAATGTCACCTGTTCATGTCGCTTGTCGACCTTTGCGAAATGTACATTATCTTTTCATAACTTGACAAGCAGTCGAATGGTAAAAGTGAAATAACTTCGTAAAAATAATTTTATTCTATTATTATTTTACGAAGAATCGGGCAAAATAACAAAAAAAAATTCTCAAAGGGGGGGTTGCAACCCCCAAACCCGTCCCCTGGATCCGCCTCTGTGTAACACAGTGTTCCTCTCTGTTCTTCCTCATATGCCCGATCCAATTCCATCTTCGGCGTCTGATCTCATCGCTTGTTCTGTTCAGTCCTGTGGTCTCCAGAATTTGTTGGTGTGAGATGGTCCGTGGCCATCTTATTCTCAGTAAGCGTTTCATGCATTTGTATTGGAAAGCGTCCAGCCTCTTTGCTTCTGTTTTCGTGAGTTTCCAAGCTTCGCAGCCATACATCAAAACTGCTCTGACAATTGTTTTGAACAATTGAACTTTCGTCTTCCTGCTAATTTCGCTACTGTCCCAAATTCTTCGCAACCTTACTGAATGTACTAAGGATTTTTACGCTTTGTTTCGTTTCTACTTACGAAAGTCAATGTTAACGAGGACACGCTTGGACAAATGTAAGTCGACTGTTTTGCCGTATTTTGGTTTGTTTTAATCGATTTGTGTTTCAAAATACTAAATTGTAATTTTCTGTTGCAATCATTGGTATTTTTGTTCACTACATCATTAGAATACAAGAAACCAGTTTCTTTTCAATCGTTTTCCAATTGCCACACTTTTTGTGAAAGCTGTCAATTACCCAACGTAGTTCTCCATGAGAGAGAGGATTCTTCTGAAGGACTGACGCAGTTTGACGAAGAGGATACTGCTGAAGGCTGAGATTCACATCATAGACATCGTTTAGGATGACGATAAAGTCGAAACAGGCCTCTGGTCGAAATTGATATCTAATACGAGCGTTTGTTAAACGACAATTGACTACCATTATTTAGTAAATTCTCAGCTCCGATTATTGCATTTCTAGCTTTTTGATTGGCTAAAAAACTCCGACTATGAGCCAATAGTCGGAGTTTTACGTCATATGGAAAATAGTGCGCCAAGTTTAAAATTTTTCGCTTCGTAAAATTGTGGAAATAAAAATCGGCGGCAAAACCCGGTTTGAGAATTTACTAAAACAATTCCATTCGCCCTTGTTGGATATGAAGTGATTATAACCAACACGCGCTACGCGCTCGTTGGTTATTTTATTTAACAAATAAAGAAGCCTAAGCCGCGTATTACACTGTGATAAAACACGACAGGCATTTGAGAACACGAGGGAAATGTAGAAAACACGAGCCGCAGGCGAGTGTTTTCTACATTTCTCGAGTGTTC
>JAHPZR010053204.1:12500-21488 GCA_019787425.1 Platygyra sinensis | reverse complement strand
ATAGTATCGGTTTTTTATTCTTTCGTTGATTTTTGTCTTAAGATGGAGCATTAACTCAATAATAATTTAATGTCTGGTCTCTTATTCTGATCCTTATTTACTTGGCTATTTTTCAGTGTTAGTATAGGATGCCATTTTTGTCTTATTTCGATATCATCACAAGTGATTTCTATGTCCAAACTTTTGTCATTAAAAGGGACTTTGCATATCTTGCCATTTTATACAGACTATTAAATTTACTAAGTTGTAATACAGGCTGTAATCTGTGTTAATATTGATTGTTTAGTTCCTTGAAATTCAAATGAATATAAAATAATTTTGTTGCACGAGATAAGGCTGTGTAAAAGTTGTTTCTTATCCATCAGATTCACTATTAGATATCGCAGTTCTCATTAATGTCTGATCCTTGATATTTAATACCGTTATACAGAAACTTACATTTAAATTTTCTGCAGATATCTTTCTTTGTGATTCAAATATCATTTACTCTAAATTCATCACCCTGTATTTTTTGAATGACAAATCCCATTATGTTGAATATAATCGAAACTACCGAACTGTTAGAGCTATCAGTAGAGTTAGCTGGCAGGAAAATTATCTGTGCTTCTCCGAGGTTAAAATACTAGCAGTCGTGTCATTCCTCTGCGTGAATGTTCAACCGCACCAAGCGTCAAGACTCGAATTCAGTTCTAACCTGCTTGAAAGTCGTTTCTCAGAAAGTAACAAACTGACTCAAGCGAAAAACATCCCTTTCGAAAAGTATTTCAAATCAGCACCAGAAAAAATGAATAGGAGACAGCTTCGACTGGAATGTTTTTTTGAATGTTTTTTTTTTCTCTTTATATAAATGACATCTTCTCGTCACTTGATATTGAATTTCAATGAAGCATCTTTCAAATTTGCGAGATAAAGTGAATCCTAACTACTCCTAAATCACTCAATTCAACAAAAAGCTACGAAACCTGCCGCAACGTCCTTTTAGACGCCGGAAAAAGTTATTTTGTCATCCAGGATATCATAAAGTAGTATGTTATAATCGACTTTCCAGGCTCAGCCAGTTCGAAGAAGCTAGCTAAAAGCTTATTCTAGCTCTCAACTTTGAAAGCCAGTAACAAAAAAAAACATGACAGTGAGTTTCCTGCATATAAACAGCACCCCACTTCGGCTAGAATCTTTTTTGACCTGTCATAACGCGTTCGAGGGCACACGGCGCATTCACTGCGTGATGAGCAGCTGATTTGCGTTGAGTTCAACACTCAATCGTCAGTTCTAGTTCTCTGGACTATCACGTAACACTGATGAGAAACATTCAGTGACTAGTGGCCAGTGTAAAAAGAAACCAGTGAAATGTTTCAGGACAGATTTAACGCGTTCCGCACAACTTCACTGAGTAAAATCTCAGTTGATACAGTTTAGGAAACCGTCCAGTCGTGAACTTTGCACCGACTATCAGAAGATTTATCAGTATGCGTTGATCATTTGTTTAATATTTCGAACTACGACATGAAATTCGGTTCCGCCATTCAGTGAACAAGGATGAAAACCAGAGAGTAAAATAAATTTGTAAACTACTAGGTTTTGCCGCAGGCTTCAAACAGTCCTCAACGCGAACATTCTGTTTTCCGTTCTTCGAATCAAATAAGGTATTACTTTAAGGAATTAGAAGAAATCTTCTTTTATGTCATGTGACATGCGCTAATCCACGTATCAAATGTCGAAGGCTTGCCTCAAAATAGTCTTTCAAACATTCTGGGTCTCGCAAAATTTTAGTCGAATTTCACAGGTCTCGCAGTCTCGTTTTTTAGCGGTTATGTGCGTCGCTCGCAGTCTAGATATTTCACAAGGCTAAGGGTCTTAAAGTCCTAATTCGTTTTTTTTTCTTTGTGTAAATGACGTCTTCTCGTCACTTGAGAGGAGTGTCACTTGATATTGAATTTCAATAAAGCAATTTTCAAATTTCCTAGAAAGAGTGAATCCTAACTTCTCATAAATTATTCAGAGGAGGGGAGGAGGGTTGAAGAAAAAGCTACAAAACCTACTACAACATCAGTTTTGGGGCCAGAAAAGCAGTTATTTTGTCAATTAAGATATCATAAAGTAGCGTGTTATAATCGAATTTTGCAGTCTCAGCATGTTAGAAGAAGCTACTGAGCTATGGAACGACCAGAGTCAAAGCAGAAAGTTCGGTTTACGCTTGCAAACAATAGATCGATCTGTTGATGGGGTTTCACAAGAAGAATCTCATAAAACTACACGAGAGATAAACGAATGCAAAGAAGGTAGAATATGAGATCGAGCGAAAGGTATCCACGGATCAGTTTCCTGGAGGAAGGCATTTCTGGATTATTTCCTTATGCTAACTCTTTCGATCAATCTATGGTGAAAGCAAAATGCGAAAGTCAAAACGAATGATTTCTGTAAAGCTCTGTGTAAAGATAGTACTCACAGCTTCCCTTGCGCTTGATAACTGCTCGTTCTTGGGACACACTGCAACAACCGCGAGGCTTTGTCTAAATTAACACCCCTGCCAACGTGGCACTGAAAAGTGATCCTTGTGCGCATGTACAAACTGAACTATACTGGAATGGAATGCTGGACAGGATATTACATTTCTTCTTTTTTACCAGAGATAGTGTCTTCCGATAAAAAACAATGTCCTAAATGTCAGTAGAATGTAGACATTTTATTGAACTAAATCTCAGCAAATCTTGTCATTTTCTTTGTGAAATCACCTTGTAAAAGAACCAGAGTGATCAAACCATCAAACATAATCTCAAAAAAATCTCGGAAGAAAGCAAACCAGAGAATACATAAAAAATATTAGTTAAATGTACACAAATAATCTTCACAAAATGCTACACAAAACTGTACACATAATGTCTGTAAAATGTAGACACTCAGAGAAAATGAGTTGTCTCTTGATACACTTTAATGTTATAAATCTCTGCAAAAATGTCCACATTTTATCCCTAAAAAATGGAATGCATGTATAACATACATAAAGAGAAAATGATGTGCGAGAACACATCCCCGTGCACTGTAATAATCTTTTTCAATCTACTCAAAGCTTTGCGTCACGTTGTCAAAGTTATTTTTAGTCTCGGTCCCATGATCGCCAACGGTGATGAGGTTGTGTCCATCTAAGTAAGATATTTGAAAATTTAGCGGGTTTAGAGAAAACATAGCTTGCTGTAAACTATCGCACTGTTAGCATTGGAAATCATTTCAAAGAGTTGGGCAACAAAATTTTATGTGCTTCTCCGATGTTAAAATACTAGAAGTCGTGTCATTACCCTGTGTGAATGTAAAACACAAAGCGTCACGACTCGAAATCTATCCTGCTTGGAAGTCGTTTCTCGGAAAGTAGCAAACGGATTCAAGCGAAAAGCATCTCTTTCGGAAAGTATTCAGAGAGTCAAAGCAGCACCAGTAATAATGAACAAGAGACAGCTTCGGCTGGAACTTTTTTGAATCTTTTTTTTTCTCTTTATATAAATAACGTCTTCTCGTCACTTGATATTGAATTTCAATAAAGCAACTTTCAAGTTTCCGAGAAAAAGTGAATCTTAACTTCTCCTTAATTGTCCAATTCAATAAAACGCTACAAAACCTACCGCAACATCCGTTTTGGCGCCAGGAAAACAGTTATTTTGTCAACCAAGATATCATAAAGTAGCGTGTTATAATCGAATATCCAGTCTCAGCCAGTTCAAAGAAGCTACTGAGCTATGGAACGACCAGAGTCAAAGTAGAAAGTTTGGTTTAGGCATGCATGTACTAGAACGATCTGTTGATGGGGTTTCACAAGAAGAATTTCATAAAATTACACTACGGCTTTGCGTAGTTTCTCTGCCTGGAGATACTGAGTGTTAAAAGCGTCTCTCTCTTTACCCAGAGCTACACGAGAATTAAACGAATGCAAAGAAGGTAGAATATGAGATGGAGCGAAAGGGATCCTCGAATCAGTTTCCTGGAGGAAGCCATCTCTGGATTATTCCCTTATGCTTACTCTTTCGATCCATCTATGGTAAACTGATAAACTTGGGAAGTCAAAACGAATGATTTTTGTAAAGTTCTGTGTAACGATAGTACTTACAGCTTCCCTTGCGCTTGATAAAGTGTTCGTTCTTGGTACACACTGCAACAACTGCGAGTCTTTCTCTAAATGAACACCCCTGCCAACGTGGCACTGAAAAGTGATCCTTGTGCGCATGTACAAACTGAACTATACTGGAATGGAATGCTGGACAGGATATTACATTTCTTTTTTTTACCAGAGATGGTGTGTCTTCCATTAAAAAACAATGTCCTAAACGTCTGTAGAATGTAGACATTTTATTGAACTAAATCTCAGCAAATCTTGTCATTTTCTTTGTGAAATCACCTTGTAAAAGAACCAGAGTGATCAAACCATCAAACATAATCTCAAAAAAATCTCGGAAGAAAGCAAACCAGAGAATACATAAAAAATATTAGTTAAATGTACACAAATAATCTTCACAAAATGCTGCACAAAACTGTACACATAATGTCTGTAAAATGTAGACACTCAGAGAAAATGAGTTGTCTCTTGAAACACTTTAATGTTATGAATCTCTGCAAAAATGTCCACATTTTATCCCTAAAAAATGGAATGCATGTATAACATACATAAAGAGAAAATGATATGCGAGAACACATCCCCGTGCACTGTAATACTCTTTTTCAATCTACTCAAAGCTTTGCGTCACGCTGTCAAAGTTATTTTTAGTCTCGGTCCCATGATCGCGCAGGCAATGGCCAACGGTGATGAGCTTGTGTTCATCTAAGTAAGAGTCAAAACAGAAAGTTTGGTTCAGGCATGCATGCAGTAGATCGATCTGTTGATGGGGTTTCACAAGAAAAATTTCATAAAACTACAGTACGCTAAGCGTAGTTTCTCTGCCTGGAGATACTGAGTGTAATTAGTGTCTCTCTCACTAACCAGAGCTAACGAACGCAAAGAAGGTAGAATATGAGATCGAGCGAAAGGGATCTTCTGGTCAGTTTCCTAGAGGAAGGCATTTCTGGATTACTTCCCTAACTCTTTCCATCAATCTATGGTAAAAATTAAAAGCGGAAGTCAAACATTCATTGACAACAGACAATTTATTGGATTTTTACACAACCTAAACTAAGCAGAATTTACAGACATAAACCTATATTCCCTTATTAGGCCTTGATGAAACGTCACCGGTTGCTTACAATTTATTTGAAACTCAAATTTGCAATTTTTTTTTTTTTCTTTTCGGTCGCGAAGACTCTGGCGAAATTCTTGCATGCGTATGGCAAGAGGACGAAAACTTTGAAATTCTGAAAACACTGCTGTGTTCAATATATCCAACTAGCTTTTCGCTGTGTTATGAAAGAGATGTTAATCTTCTACATACGTGAAGTTCTTGGAGACATCCTATACTCGACACTGTCTTACTTCACTCAAACTGGAGCAACTTGCAACGAAATTACTTAGGGAAAACTCCAACAGACATAAACGCCCTTAGTGTTGGGCCAAAGGCATAAAAGATTTCGGGAATTTCGGACGCCATTTCCCCTGCGCGACATCGCAAAAATTTCCGCAGCATGTAGGCAACATGTGAGCCACATGCGGGCCACATGCGATGGCGCAGTTTGTTCTAAAATAGAAAATATTGTCCCATATCATAGGGACAGCCCCAATACTAGAAATTGCCCGCGCTTACGGTCTCCGTCCCCGATTTGGGCTCCAGATGTAGCTTAATCTTCATAATTTTATGGAAGACACGTATAGTTGCTGATTTAATGAAAACAATAACAATCTGAGGACTCATGTCAGTCGGAAAGTTCCTTAAGTATGGCATCATAAATTTCCTGTTTTTCTGAGAAATGTTAAAACAAGACAACTAAATCAATAAAACACCAAGTTAAATTAGCATATTATTGAATCATACAAAGCCAATGTTAAAGTCACATAGAGAAACAAGAAATCATAAAAGAACCGACACACTTTAATAAGTTTTTTGTGGAATAACTCCCCCCTGAAAAAGTTTTAACGTGTTGCGCAAAACGTTAATCGAGTAAAATTTCAGTTGGCACAGTTTAGGAAACCGCCCAGTTCTGAACTTTGCACCGACTATCAGAAGATTTATCAGTACGCGTTGATCATTTGCTCAATATTCAGAACAACGACATGAAATTCGGTTCTATCATTCAGTGAACAAGGATGGAGAGAGTAGAATAAATTCGTAAACTACTGGGTTCTGTCGCAGGCTTCAAACAGTCTTCAACGCGAACATTCTTTTTTCCGTTCCCCGAATCAAATACGGTATTACTTTTCTTTTATGTCATGTGACATGCGCTAATCCACCTATCAAATGTCGAAGGCTTGCCTCAAGTGTAGGGGTGGCGAATGGTCTTTCAAACATTCTGGGTCTCATAAAATTTTATTCGAATTTCACAGGTCTCGCAGTCTCGTTTTTTAGCGGTTATGTGCGTCTCGCAGTCTGGATTTTTCACAAGGCTTAGGGTCTTAAAGTCTTAATTCGTTTTTCTCTTTTGTGTAAATGACGTCTTCTCGTCACTTGATATTGAATTTCAATGAAGTAACTTTCAAATTTCCGAGAAAGAGTGAATCCTGACTTCTCATAAATGGTTCAAATTCAACAAAAAGCTTCAAAACCTATCGCAATATCCGTTTTGGCGCCAGAAAAACAGTTATTTTGTCAACTAAGATATCATAAAGAAGCGTGTTATAATCGAATTTCCAGTCCCAGCCAGTTCAAAAAAGCTACTGAGCTATGGAACGACCAGAGTCAAAGCAGAAAGTTTGGTTTAGCCTTGCAAACAGTAGATCAATCTGTTGATGAGGTTTACCAGAAGTATTTCATAAAACTACACTACGCTAAGCGTAGTTTCTCTGCCTGGAGATACTGAGTGTTATTAGTGTCTCTCTCATTACCCAGAGCTACACGAGGTTCAAACGAATGCAAAAAAATTAGAATATGAGATCGAGCGAAAGGGATCCTCGGATCATCAGGCATTTCTGGATTGTTCCCTTATGCTTACTCTTTCGATCAATCTATGGTAAACTTATAAACTGGGGAAGTCAAAACGAATGATTTTTGTAAAGTTCTGTGTAACGATAGTACTTACAGCTTCCCTTGCGCTTGATAAGTGTTCGTTCTTGGTACACACTGCAACAACTGCGAATCTTTCTCTAAATAAACACCCCTGCCAACGTGGCGCTGAAAAGTGATCCTTGTGCGCATGTACAAACTGAACTATACTGGAATGGAATGCTGGACAGGATATTACATTTCTTTCTTTTACCAGAGATAGTGTCTTCCTTCAATAAAAACAATGTTCTGAGCTCGAACAGGAAATGTCTATGTCCAGTGAGTAAAAAGTCTCGATTTTTCGCGGTCTCGAAGTCCTGACAGGTTTTCCTCTTTATATAAATGACGTCTTCTCGTCACTTGATATTGAATTTTAATAAAGCAACTTTCAAATTTCCGAGAAAAGGTGAATCCTAACTTATTCTAAATTGTCCAATTCAACAAAACGCTACAAAACCTACCGCAACGTCCGTTTTGAGGCCACTGAAAAACAGTTATTTTTTTCAGTCTAAGATATCTTGAAAGTAGTGTGCTATAATCCAATTTCGAGTCCCACCCAGCTCAAAGAAGCTAGCTTAAAGCTCATTCTAGCTCTCAGCTAAACTGGGCTCGAATTTCAAGAAAGTGAAAGTCTTGCGCTCTCACTCAAAACACCTTGAAAACTGGATCTCGAAATCTAAAAAGTGAAAATGTCGCAGTCTTGCACACAAAAATCGCTTGTCTCGCCGTCCCGTAAAATCTCCCAGTTAGTATTCGCCGGCCCCTAAGTATCAAAGCAGCGCGGGATATTTTATTTGTACTCTACGTAGTTTTCTGACTCTAGCCATCCAAGTTTTGTGATATTTGCATTGACGGTCCATGGAACGACCAGAGTCAAAGCAGCCGAGTCCATGTGGTAGATTGATCTGTTTATGAGGTTTCACAAGACGCATTTCATAAAACTGGACTACGCTTAGCGTAGTTTCTGTGCCTGGAGATATTGTTATTGAGTTTCTCTCTCATAACCCAGAGCTACACAACAATCAAACAAAGGCAAAGAAGTTAGAAAGAGATCGAACAAAAGGTATCCTCGGATCAGTTTCCTAGAGGAAGGCAATACTGGATTATTTCCTTATGCTAACTCTTTCGATCAATCTATGGTAAAAATTCAACGCGGAAGTAAAAAATTCATTGACAACAGATAATTTATTGGATTTTTACACAACCAAAACTAAGCAGAATTTACAGACATAAACCTATATTCCCAGTTCAAAGAAGCTACTGAGCTATGGAACGACCAGAGTCAAAACAGAAAGTTCGACTTAAGCATGCATGCAGTAGATGCGGATCTGTTGATGAGGTTTCACAAGAATTTCATAAAACTACACTACGCTAGACTACGCTTTGACGCAGTGTTGTTAGTGTCTCTCTCACTAACCAGAGCCACACGAGAGTCAAACGAATGCAAAGAAGGTAGAATATGAGATCGAGTGAAAGGAATCCTCGCATCAGTTTCCTAGAGGAAGACATTTCTGGATTATTCCCAGCTTAAGCTAACTTTTTCGATTAATCTATGGTAAAAATAAAATGCCGAAGTGAAAAATGATTTCTGTAAAGTTCTTTGTAAAGATAGTACTTACAGCCTCCCTTGCGCTTGATAACTTTACGTTCTTGGTACACACTGCAACAATCGAGTCATTCTTCAAACCCCAGCCAACGTGGCACTGAAAGGCGATCCTTGTGCGCATGTACAAACTGAACTATACTGGAATTTCCGGATTTCATACGGTGGGGGCCTGGGTACGAGTCCGTGTATTATAGGATTAACAACGCAAGACCAATATTCAGAAAGAGCACACAGAGCTTTACAAAATCTTTCAGTTTCGTGTTAATTGGGCCA
>JAHPZR010053204.1:0-7500 GCA_019787425.1 Platygyra sinensis | reverse complement strand
GGCAAAAAGTGTAGAGTTTTGCAAGATCTTCAGACGTCACAAACACATCCACACAAGTGCAGAGTTTTGCAAGATCTTTAAGATGTTACAATCACATCCACAGGACGCAAGAAGTGCAGAGTTTTGCAAGATCTTAAAACGTCACAAACACATCCACAGAGGGCAAAAAGTGTAGAGTGTTGCAAGATCTTAAGACGTCACAAACACATCCACACAAGTGCAGAGTTTTGCAAGATCTTAAAGATGTTACAATCACATCCACAGGACGCAAGAAGTGTAGAGTTTTGCAAGGCCTTAAGACGTCACCAACACATCCACACAAGTGCAGAGTTTTGCAAGATCTTAAAACGTCACAAACACATCCACAGAGGGCAAAAAGTGTAGAGTGTTGCAAGATCTTAAGACGTCACAAACACATCCACACAAGTGCAGAGTTTTGCAAGATCTTAAAGATGTTACAATCACATCCACAGAACGCAAGAAGTGTAGAGTTTTGCAAGGCCTTAAGACGTCACCAACACATCCACACAAGTGCAGAGTTTTGCAAGATCTTAAAACGTCACAAACACATCCACAGAGGGCAAAAAGTGTAGAGTGTTGCAAGATCTTAAGACGTCACAAACACATTCACACAAGTGCAGAGTTTTGTAAGATCTTAAGACGTCACAAACACATCCACACAAGTGCGGAGGTTTGCAAGATCTTAAGAGGTCACAAACACATCCACAGAGGGCAAGAAGTGCAGAGTTTTGCAAGATCTTGAGACGTCACAAACACATCCACACAAGTGCAGAGTTTTGCAAGATCTTAAGACGTCACAAACACATCCACACAAGTGCAGAGTTTTGCAAGATCTTAAGACGTCACAAACACATCCACAGAAGGCAAGAAGTGCAGAGTTTTGCAAGATCTTGAGACGTCACAAACACATCCACACAAGTGCAGAGTGTTGCAAGATCTTAAGACGTCACAAACACATCCACACAAGTGCAGAGTTTTGCAAAATCTTAAGACGTCACAAACACATCCACAGAAGGCAAGAAGTGTAGAGTTTTGCAAGATCTTAAGACGTCACAAACACATCCACAGAAGGTAAGAAGTGTAGAGTTTTGCAAGATCTTAAGACGTCACAAACACATCCACACAAGTGCGGAGTTTTGCAAGATCTTAAGACGTCACAAACACATCCACTCAAGTGCAGAGTTTTGCAAGATCTTAAGACGTCACAAACACATCCACAGAATGTAAGAAGTGCAGAGTTTTGCAAGATCTTAAGACATCACAAACACATCCACACAAGTGCGGAGTTTTGCAAGATCTTAAGACGTCACAAACACATCCACAGAAGGCAAGAAGTGCAGAGTTTTGCAAGATCTTAGGACGTCACAAACACATCCACACAAGTGCGGAGTTTTGCAAGATCTTAAGACGTCACAAACACATCCACAGAAGGCAAGAAGTGCAGAGTTTTGCAAGATCTTAAGACGTCACAAACACATCCACACAAGTGCAGAGTTTTGCAAGATCTTAAGACGTCACAAACACATCCACAGAAGGTAAGAAGTGTAAAGTTTTGCAAGATCTTAAGACGTCACAAACACATCCACAGAAGGTAAGAAGTGTAGAGTTTTGCAAGATCTTAAGACGTCACAAACACATCCACACAAGTGCAGAGTTTTGCAAGATCTTACGACGTCACAAACACATCCACTCAAGTGCAGAGTTTTGCAAGATCTTAAGACGTCACAAACACATCCACAGAAGGCAAGAAGTGTAGAGTTTTGCAAGATATTAACATGGCGTCGCAAACAAATCCACGCAACGTTAACAGTGTAAATGTATGTCATATCTCACTCAGCAAATGATCCTTTAAAGCTGGCTTGGACTTGAAGCCTTCTGTTCTGCTCTGCGATAAGACCATAAACGAAGACGACGGAAATCGGATCTTCTTGGTGTAGAATTGTTTCAGAGGGCTTTATAAATTAATTTTTGAAATAGGGAAAAGTAAGGGGGTAGTGTATCTTTTGAAGCTTTAGTTGTAGCAGCATGAAACTTTGCCAGGTTAAAAGTTTGTCAGTTTGAGTCAATTTGGCGCGTTGAAATTATGCAAATTAGGTCACGCAACTTCTTAAAGCCAAAAAATCTATTTTGTAAAATGGGAACACTTTTTTCATTTCACAAAATTTTGATGTTAGTTTCATGAATTTAAGGCATTTACATACATCGTTTTTGTGCTTAAAATAGTCAAGATACTTGCAAAGAAACTCTTGAAAAGACAACTTCCTTTTATTGAGGGACTGGGTACTGGTACAGGAAACCGTTTATTTCATAAAGCAATGAAATATCCAACAATTGCCAAGCGTACCTCAGTTTCTATGCTGTAGTAATTAATTAGGACATGTCCTGTACCAGTTCAGTTGAAACCTTCTTTTATAAACTGTTGCAATTTTTACTTAAGGTTTTTCCACGAATTTTTGGCCGTGTCAAGTCACGTGACCTAATTTGCATAAGTTCGACAGGTCTAAAAGAATCACTTTAGAAGATGTAATTGTCTACGAAAAGTTTATGTTGTTCTGAACAAAGCCTCAGAAGGTAGACCACCCCTAACATTTTTTTAGGAAAGTAACTCCTGACCCATGCCTTGATTTACCTGGGCGCGGTTCTATAACATTTTAACAGTTATTGCTCCTCCTAGACTTGATTACCAGCCGCTGTTCGGAAAAGGAGCCCGCGCTCGTCCCCCGAACCCACGGCTGGGCACGTAAGGATTCTTTCTTAGTCTTAGCCAATCAGATATCCACCCGCACGATTTTTGTGGGGCATAAATTATCTCATCAGTTCGGATTGCGGGACGATGTGGAATTGATAGTCACCTTTGACATGCATGACCAGCGGCACCACGCATAGTCGAACGGCGCTGTTCTACTCAAAAAGCACTCTTCCTTAGAACACTGTATCCCTGCATATAGCGCTCTTCTGCAACCATAATGTGAACCAAATAGGTCGGGAAAACAATATTTTAAAAAAGAGAACGGCAAATGTAGAATTTCAATCCGCAGGTTGTAATCAGATGGCATTTCCGGCGACTTCATGAATTAACTTATGAATTTACGTCACAGTTTTGGTTTGCCGCTCACGCGTCCAGTTGCCTCTTTTCGGGGAGAAACGGAAACCGAACACAAAAGAGCGGCGGAAATTGAGCCTATGTTCCTCCTCAAGCTTCCACAATGGTTGTGTTTTAAGCCTCTTTATTATCACTGAACATTCTTTCCTGCTGTTTGCTTACAGACCGACATTTACTAATTATACTAATTTGAAGTGGCGTTTTTTTTTTCATTCTGCAACTTAACGCGGAATTTGAGCTGCAAGATTCTGCTAAGGCATGGGTCGCACTTGGCAAATCTTTGCCAGAATTTGTTTACTTTGTGGTGGAAATCCGTCATCGCGGGCCTTTACCCAGCGCGACCCCAGTTCGGCAAAAACTTTGCGAATCGGCAAAACATGAAAGACGCCGTAGTGCTTGGGTGGGGCAGGCAGATTTTAGAAAGGTCGAGCCGAACAATGGGAATCACAGCGGCAACTGTCAAAGCTTGTCAGCGTAACATGAAAAAAACGATACGCGCGGTAAGTTCAATTCTAGTTCGCGGTCTTAAATCATGAACGGAGTTGGCTTTTTTTTTTGGCCCAATGCTCACACATGAATTCCCATGGCCCAGGCGATAGCGTCATAACGCAAGTGTTCTTCGGCGACGTCGATTCCTTCCTCTGATCATGGCCGCTGTTAAAAGCGTCAAAAATTTATCTGTCCATCATTCATTCAACAAGGAAAGACAACAAACTGCTGTATGTTAAGCTGAACGAACAGATGAAGAATCACCGTAACTAAGAGCACTCCTTCAACTGGACGCATACTTGTTTCGGCTTAGATTGCAATCGATATCATGTCTTTCGAAAACACATGGGCAAACAACGCGGTATCTAGTATCTGGTTATTTTCTCCCACTAGTGCGACCCTCCGTTTCTGTCTGAAAGTTTTCCTTTCCGGTTGCGGTTTTATGAAGCGAACTGAACCTCGAAGCTAGCGTCTAGTAAATGATATTGACAGATTACTGTACTTGACGGGCAACTGTAACGACATGTAGTAATGTGATTGACTGCAGCATTTACCACGAGGACAAGTTACACCGTCTCGCGAGGTATTAAAACTTCGCGTGACTCCCTTGTTTTTTTCTCTTGAAAACAGCTTGCAATTTGAACTCGCTAAAATAAGAACGAACTGTTTTCATTATAAAAATTTCCTGCAATGTTCTTTTCACTGGTGCGTAGAAAATAGCAAAAGGGGGTTTTGTGGTAGCCTTAGTATTTGGGTGACATCACATGAAACTAACTGTTGCGCCTGTCAAGCATCCTGAGAAAGAGGGTGCTTGCTAGCGGTCTATTAAATCATGTTCGGTTTTCATTGCTCGTCCTTTCCGACAGCTCACACAGCAGGGAACGACAAGGGAGCATGAGAGGAAAACTGCTTTCTACGTGCTCAGAAGATTTCTTTCCCCACTCCCTTGTAGAGAGGTCATATTTTTACCATAGACATATGACAAAAGCGCTGTTTGATCGTAAAACAATTTATTTTTCCGGAACTTTCATCAAAATACAAATTGCAAAACTGTCCTCCAGGATATTGACACATTTTTCCCAAGTCAGTGTCTATTTATGGATCACTTTCAAGTCGTACAATTTAAATGCGTCTTGGATGAGCGGAAACTTAGTGGAAGTTACACGGATTGAGATGGCCACTTTGTGCGACCTGGAAGGTCTCCCAGAGTCTCCGCGACTCCATCTCGCATCTTCAAGGACCAAGCTTAAGAAAAACGAAAAAACGATAATGAAGAAATTGAATTACACCGCAAGTGATATCGCGTTGCAGAAACAATCAAACTCACACGGCCAAATGATACTCACCAAGTCGGCTCCTCGACAATGTTTGCGTCCAAGTACTGGGCAAGTAGTCGAGCTACGCGCGCCCGGTCTTTGACTTCGATACATGAAGCATCTCGTGGGTTTTGGGGGTTGCGACATAATCTGTAACTGTTCCCGGGGACAAGGTCCATAACAGGCTTATAAAAACACATGCCAACAGCTCGGACGCGTTCTCCTGGTAAAGCGTCTGCTTTCTCGGTGATTTTAACTTGTACACCTTGCTCAGTCATATTAGTGCCTTGATGTCACGTGGGAGAAAGAAGCCTGTAATTTTTTTTCGGAGAACTGGCAGTACGTGAACGTCATTGACCAGGCCAATCAAATTCTGTCGCAATGCTTTGGGTCCTTTGAGGTATGCAAGGTGTGGGATATCTGGTCTTTGTTGCACTACGCCTTGCTTTTTCTGTTCATAGCTGTAGGCGCCGGTAAAGTTTCGGTTGAAGGCTTCAAACAAATTAAAAGTTATATATTTTAGCTGGATAAAACGTTCATTTATATTCTCCCTTGAGCAGTTCTAGTTGCCGCACTGCGGGAACGTACATTCAAAATAAAAAAATAATAAAAAGGTTGCCGGTGAATATCGTCGCCACTTTTGCGTTCCCTTTCTCAAACCGCGATTTAGCATCCCTCAAAAATTGTTCTCTTCCCAAGTGCGTTTCTCTTAAATGTTGAAAACATTCTTTTTCTAAGAGAAAGCTCATAACTTCCAAGCTGAACAAAAGCAATTCTTTTTTTCGCTAGCCGGAAACAAGTATTAATCGTGGCCGTGTTATCTGTGTTTTCACGTCCCGGTTGTCTCACTTAACATTCCTGAAGGTGAAATGCGACAGCTGACTGATTATCTAAATAATTTGAGGCGTGTGATGTAAACGTACAGTAGAACCCCGGTATCTCGAACTCGGATAACGCAGTCGAAGGAACTCCCCCGCTAACTCGAAATGCGTCTCAATTTCTTTGGATTTGACCCAGCTGCTAAAACAGGAATTCGCCGCACATTTTTGTAATAAACAGGCTGGTACCAGATATTCCCGGGAGATATATGAGGGAAACGGCAACAAGTAGGGCCAAATTCCGTGGGTAACTGTGACACCTAATTACTTTCAGTGGTACAAAGTTTCAAAAGTCGTTTTCTTTTCAAAACAAGATGCGGCGTTATACAGCGGCTATTTACTATAGTGAAATTGGGTGGAAGTGCACGCTCCACTGACATTTAATCGTAATCGCAGACTCCATCTACTTCTTTTAAAACGAAGCTTTAGATCACAAAGTAAAAAAAAAAAACGTCTGAAAGTAAACCATATGTTTCGCAGTTCGCGATTTCCTTGATTAAATTAAATTTCCCCATAAACATTTGTAATGTAACCAGAAGATATGACCTGACCGGAAACCCATTAGGAAACCTCGGGCAGAAGGTGTGTGTTAACCACAACTATTATCTCCAAAGGTCTGATCTTTAACACCTCACCTTAAGAAAAATTAGATTCGATAGATATATATTGGCGGCGGTTAAGGAGATGCTTTTAGCAACAAAATTCATTTCTGGCGAGTTTATTATTTCCGTCAATCTTGTCCCGGTATTACCTGAATTTTGACACTGCTGCGTTTTCGGACGAAGTGTAAAATCAAAGAAAACAACAGCTCATAAGTTCAGATAATAAAATACCGTTCTCTTAAAGTTTCCACCAAATTACCATTGTTCTAAAAAATGCGAACACAATGGAACTGCTCCATTTTCAATAAATCTCCTCTCATCTAGGCCAAAAATGATACAGCGAAAAACAAAACAACGACATTCCGAGACAGTTTTGCTTAAATGTCCTGGTCTGTCGGTCTGCCCATGTATGTTAAGCACACACTCATTTGACCTGTTCGCGACACGATCGACGAGAATGCTTGTGCATGGTATTTGATTTAAATCCAAATACTCACTAAGTGTATATAAGCTTACTAGATGTAGTAGTAAACCATCTAAAGTAGACGGCACGCATCAGTATAAATTTCTCAAAGACGATACTATTCCTGATAGTATTACGATGACATACAACAGCATACAAGACTGACATACCTCAGTTAATGGTCAGTAAATGGTCTTTAGCTGCATACAGGTAGCGTCACACGACCTTTCGTCACACGAAGCGATTCTGGCGATTGCTGAAACAAAAATTTTAACATCTAAATAAGTAAATCAGGAATTTTCGAAAGGTGTTAAACAACAAAGAAGATCTGGTTGTCTAATCTCTAAGCACAGAAACAAGATAATGCACCATTACATAGAATTAACTGTTATCTAACTTGGTCAGAACAATAACGGCAAACTCAGAATAGTAGAGCAGGTCAGAAAATACACAGCTACCAGACAAGAGAAAGCATAGGAAACTTACCTTGTTGGAATAAAATCAATTCTCTTATCAAGAAACTATTTCCAAACTCTTTAGAACGATGTAGTCAAAAGCGTTTGCTGGGACGTTACCGCGCCTGCAATAGCAACGTTTTTGACCGCTCGGCTGTCACACAGGGGTCGAT
>JAHPZR010053203.1:35000-45594 GCA_019787425.1 Platygyra sinensis | reverse complement strand
CATGTGGCAGTTAACAAATAAAGAAGCCTAAGCCGTGTATTGCACTGTGATAAAAAGCGATGGTCATTTGAGAACACGAGGGAAATGTAAAAAACACGAGCCGCAGGCGAGTGTTTTCTACATTTCTCGAGAGTTCTCAAATGACCGGAGTGTTTTATCACAGTGTAATACACGGCTTAGGCTTCTTTATTTGCTTTAAAATATAGATTTTACACGCGCAAAACAATAAAAACACGCTTTTTCTATGTTTTATACTCTGATAAAACATAGGTTTTTTGACCAATCAGAGCGCGCGCAGGGTCCTATCTATATTTTAAGGACGTTCGCGCCCAAAAACTTCCGATGTGCAGATTTTTTAAAACTTTGACTGCAGGTTGAAAATGATAAGATTAGATTAAAAACGTAAAAAATATCGGGGGTCACCGAACTCGTTTTGAAGATAAGGCGTAGCTCAGACCATAGCATTTCTAGGACTTCCAGTCATTCGAGGCAATTCTGGCCGGATTCATTACTATCGGCATATATTTAAGTTGAAGAATCATATCTAAGTTATGTGTTTTAACACAGCGTATACAGGCCTATTTGATAGATCTTTGCTACATATGTCATTAAATCAGTTAGAATTAGCCGTAAAAGATACAACTTCTAAGTTACGCACACCTGTATCAATGTACCAATTCGACCCTATTTGAATAGTATATGAGAAATAATTAAAACTTCCCACGTACAGATTTTTTGTTTTTTAGTATAATGGTAAGAATCAGGAAAGGAAGTGATCTACCGAAAAAAAAAGTGGGGGTCACCGAGCTTCCAACAAAAATATTCGCACACAAAGTTAACGCAAAGGTCATCAGCTCTATATTTTGTTGAGTTTTCGACTCGGTGCGCGCGCTTGAAAATGACGTGGCACGCGCGTGACCAATGAATAGCGTGCGCACTAGAGATGCGCAGTAGCAATGGGCGCGAACGTCCTTAAATCTAAATAAATTCTAATGCAATGCTGGACATAAAATATAACACAAATGAATGTCACATGTAGCAATCCAACCTAAGTATGGAGAATCAGAGATGTGGGCACTAAATATCAATAAATAAACATAAGCCCTATTGAGAAGGCTTGCATGCTTCCTTTTCTTAATATAACTGTCTAGGAACTTTTACTACCTGAAGCGTGAACAGCTAGAAATCAATGTTGGTTTCAATAATGGATTATTGAATTCATTTTCAATTAGTGAAATCAAATTTTTCCAATTTTTAAATCAAAAACAGTTTGAAAATTCGTTTTTCAAATTAAATTACTATTTTTTGTTTAATGACTTCAATAAAAAAGCAACCTTTTTAAACTGGTTTTGATTTGAATATTGGAAAACTTATTTTTTCAATAATTGATTAATGAAATCAATAATGATGTCTAGGTGTTCACGCTTTAGGTAGTTTGACTGTAATATGGAGCTATTGAGCTATAGAGGCATAGATTGAAGGGGGTTCGGGGTGGGTCGCCTCTTATACAAAGTTATATGGGGGTGGGTCAAGAATTAACTGATGGGCTTAAAGGGGTGGGTCAAGTTTTTTTCTTTCATGCTAAAACCAAAAAATCCCCCCCCCCCCCCACATAAGAGACTAGTAGAGAATTGAAACACCATATGAGATGATTATTTGAAGTACCTCAACTCCAATCTATCTGAGCTGTAACAGGCAGGCCGCCAAGTGCAGCCAAATCCGCCTCATGCCTTAATCCCAAAGGTGAACTGACTAAAGAAACGATGTTTATACACATCAAATTTTCTAAGTCAATTTGGACAATTTTCCTTTCTTCCTCCTCCCAAATTTAATCACTAACTTTAAGTACTAATTTTACCCCCCCCCCCTTTCTTTTCTAACACTCCATGCTAATCTCTCCTTTATATTATTATCATTATTGTTGCAATGCCTTGTGGTTGTTTGACTAAATCTTATTTTCTATTATTTTCGATTTTCTGCTTACAACAATTCCTGTGCATCAAGGGACTATGATAGTCTCTTGTGTGCATACATCCTCCCCCAGGATATAATACCCATGTTTCAGGGAGATTTGGAGAACCTTTTCATTAGGGATCCCATACTTTTACACCTGAAATGCCACAAAGGTTGCTAGATATATCTACTGCTATAAATGATTTTTATACAAACACTTTTTATTCTTATAAGCAGATATTAAAGAAACACATCAGGGACATTGCTGAATTTTCTTTCAGCAAGAAAGCGACTTGGATTATAATTACCACAAAAAATGATTTCATATCTATTTCTGGAATGGAATTATTGCTCTAGTAAATCATATCTTATTGTACATAGTCCTTATTCTTTTGTTAATATCTTTCGTGTAAAGTAGGTCCACAACTTTCCTTCGGCTGCCAATCCCCTTTTATCACCTACTCATGAAATAAAATTTGCTTGGAAAAAGATGAAAACTGTTCTCGATCCTTATTCGCTTATTCGAAGGCGGGCGTTCAATCAAGAGGGACGCTTATTAAATTTCAAGTCTTTCTTTTAGGTAACGCATAAAAGAACATGAAGAACCCTGTAAGCAAATGGAGACGTAAATAACATGAACTGTTCTTAATGGCAGATAAACTGAACTGACTTAAGGCCCTGGTCAAACCATCGCAATATTTCAACGCATTATATCGCAACATTGTTAGGTACAACATGTTGCGTGCAATTGGCCACCCTGTTGCGACATGTTGCGACATGTTTGGTGTTGTTGGCTCAAATTTAAAAATGGTCAAATTTTTCATGCAACATTATTTTGTCGATGTTGCACGATGCTGTAGTCGTTTGGCCAGGTTCATGCAACGATGCTGTGCCTGGGCACTCGCACTAGTTCGATTTTCAACTCGCAACATGTCGCAACACGTTGCAACAGGGTGGCCAAATGTGTGCAACATGTTGCGATCGTTTGGCCGGAACTTGCAAAGACTGGGTCAACAATGTTGGGATATGTTGCGTTGAGATGTTGCGATCGTTTGGCCGGGACTTAAGGGAGGATAAACTGCTCTCTTAAGCCCCGGCCAAACGATCGCAACATGCCAACGCAAACATATCGCAACATTGTTGGGCCGCAACATGTTGCGTGCGTTTGGCCACCCTGTTGCGATGTATTGCGACATGTTAAGCCCGGCAAACGATCGCAACATGCCAACGCAACATTGTTGGGCGCAACATGTTGCGTGCGTTTGGCCACCGTGTTGCAATGTGTTGCGACATGTTGGGTGTTGTTGGCTCATATTTGACTATTTTCAAATTTGAGCCAACAACACCCAACATGTTGCAACACATCGCAACACGGTGGCCAAACGCACGCAACATGTTGCGTTGGAACATAGTGATTGGAATGTTGCGATCGTTTGACCGGGGCTTTAGGTGTTGTTTGCTCAAGTTTGAAAATGGCCAAATTTGAGCCAACACACCCAACCGTCGCAAAATGTTGCAACAGGGTGCCAAACGCATGCAACCTGTTGCGCCACATGTTGCGATATGTTGCGTTGCATGTTGCGATGTTTGGCCGGGACTTATAAAGCCCCGGCCAAACGATCGCAACATGCCAACGCAACATGTCGCAACATTGTTGGGCGCAACATGTTGCGTGCGTTTGGCCACCCTGTTGGATGTGTTGCGACGTGTTGGGTGTTGTTGGCTCAAGTTTGGAAAATGGCCAAATTTGAGCCAACAACACCCAACACGTCGCAACATGTCGCAACTCGGTGGCCAAACGCACGCAACATGTTGCGCCCAACAATGTTGCGATATGGTTGCGTTGGCATGTTGCGATCGTTTGGCGGGGCTAATACAAAAAGTTTTAAAAAATATCTAAACAACTAAGGCCTGGTTTAAACGTCGCATTTTACATGCGCCGAATCGAATTGCCAAGTTAAATGCATGCAAAATGCGACGTCTAAATCAATTAAATGCGACATGTTTCAATTCGATGCGAGTCAGTCGAATATGCGACTGAAGCTCGGTAGTTGATTTAAACGCCGCATTTTACATGTGCCGAATCGAATTGAAATTATGTAAATAATTTATGTTTGCTCGAATGGGAATTTAAAACACGTCGCTCGCGCTCAGCAATTTTATTCGGCAACATAATGCGACGTTTGAATCAAATCAGCCTAACGTATGCATTCGAGTCGACTAAAATTAGTATTTGATTCGGCGCATGTAAAATGCGACGTTTAAACCAGGCCTAAACGTTTCACTGTCTAATAATAACGCAGTATAATTGTTCCTACTTTCGACAAGCGTTCCACGTGTTGCAGGCATCTAGTTATCCATGTTATTATATGGGTTCACACAAGACCAGCACCTTTGTGCGTGTCGCTTACTGGCTTGGAGCTGGTATCTCAAGAACGCCACGCCAGTAATCGGTGACAAACACCTGATCCGGATCCATCTTCTTGCGCATCTCTAACCAGTCGTCCATCTTTTGGTAGGCATTCTTCAGATATGCCAGGTTAAATGTGATATTTCCACACTTCTGACCAGGTAGGGGAAGGTACTTGCCCCAGTGCAGACGGCTTCGTTGGATTTCCAGTAAGACATCCCAAAAGTAGGAGAAAAACTTCCTCTTGTCTCCCTTGTTGTGATCCCACCAGTAAGGATCAACTCGAACCATTTTCTCGTTGTATGACATACTCAGCCAGAATGGAGTCTCCTTGGCACCGTATATCTCGGTGGCTAAGTTGTTGCAGGCTTGTTGGTCTTCAAACAGCTTCTGGAGTTTATCCATGACGTTTTGACATTCTTCAAGGGGAATCCAGATCTCTGTAAAGGCTATCTTCATGATTGATTCAGTGGGAACCTCGTTGTCCATGGGAAGAATCTTATACCAGCAGTCGCGGAATGGGTTTGGGTCATCAAGGTGGACAAATGGGCGTAAAGCGTGACCAATTAGTTTATAATGAAATTCTGTTGGATATGGACTCCGCAGGAGCCAATTACACACTTTCAGTGCCATTGCGGCCACTCCAGACACAAAGCAGCAGGCCAGGCTCGAATGGTAATGAATGGTGCCCCCTTCGGTTTGGACCTTCTGTGCAACCCACTGCTGGACACGCCTCACGTGCTTCTGTGGAAACCAGTTTACTCGCATATATTCATTCGCCTCGAGGCTTTTTTTCAGTTTGCTGTTTCCCTCCTCATCAGGTCCAAGCACCGATTCAGCAAAGTTGTGATTTGACTCCGAACCTTCAACAAGCCTCATTTCAGGTAAGAGGAATGACACATGCGTTATCACACCAAAGAGGCCCATGGAAACACCCACTGCGCACCATTCATCCGTTCCAGGCTTCGCAGTATGCGGCATCCCTGTCCCGTCTACGAACTCAATCTCTTGGATGACGTCAGCAAAGCTGTGCATTAAACTTCCGCCAGCAGAACCAGTGGAAAGGAAGCCGCCGATAGACTGGTGGATAATGCCTCCTAAATCAGGGAAACCATATCCTTTCTGAGCCAGCTGATAACATGCTGAATTACGTAGGCATGAACAAGGATCCTGAGGATTTATACCCAGGTAACAACCAGCGCCAATGCGACAGTACAGCCATTTCTTGTTTCCTTCTTCTTTCTCCTCCTTTATCTCCACTTTGCGCAGATCTCCTGTCAACAGCAGGGTAACACCATCTTTGGGGAAAATGGTGTCGCTTACTGAATGTGCTGATCCAGCCACGCGAAGTACTTTCTTCTCACTTTTGGCTTTTAGAATGGCTTGAATCACCTCTTCTACGGACGATACGTGTGTATGGATGATTTCTTCAGGGACGATCGGCCCACCCTTACCTTTCACGTCATCCTCTATCATATGTACCATAAGCTTTTCCAATAATTCAGCACCATCCGCTTTTTCTACGAAAGGAGAGATGACACGGCTGAAGAATTCTTTTGCCTCCATTTTGTTAGCTTTCAGGGCAGCTAAAAATATCACAAAAGAGATGATACATCAGATACGTACGTATACACGACGTTCATAGGGTAGTTTCATTTCAGTGAACAACTAATTAATGCTTAAAACGTATGAGTCAAGAATGATCTCTTTGTGGATGTTTTCGAACTGGCGTTTTATCACCATTCCTCGTTTTAACCTCAAGACAGCATAGGAAAACCCTTTCAACGTAACAAACGGACTTATTAATTGGTCTCTCTGAAAATCTACAGTAAAGTCGACGGCTTGTGTCAGTGCTACATGTACATAATGCTCATGGAATGTTATTACTTTTCCTGGAGAAGGATAATTCCATTGTGATAATTCTGCTTTGAAATACTTTCATGCGGCATATCAAAATTGATACCAAAATACGCCATTGCTTTTGTGCACATTCTCATGACTGTGCTTAGAGGGGCTCAGTCACGATTGAACGGTTTGAAAAGTTTAGCTAAACTTTTCAATTTCGTTGTTTGCAATCCGTATCAATCTTCTCCATCCTTAACCATCCTTGTTCCTTTATAGTTAATTATTATCTCTTTGATGTTTTTCTATCTTTATAAAGTGTTATTTTCAGGTTTCCTTTAATTTAACAGTAATTTTGTAGATGCTTAAAATAACTCAAAGTACCGTGACTGAGCCCGTTTAAAATAGCTCGATCATCTCTAAGGAACAGTCGAAACAAACTCGTACTTCGCAAAACGGAAATATTAAGGCCATTAAGAATGTTCCAATGAAAGCAATTTGTCTACGCCAGGCCTTAGCAAAAAAGCAATCGACAGATATTGTACTTTACAACATCGTTAAGTTACTTTTACTAATTTCATGCTTCGCCTTCATCAGCAAAAAACTCATACAAGATTTATAAAGTCAATGCGTTGACTTACTTGATTGTGCAGCCATTGCCGGATTTAATTCATCTATATTAATTTTTTCAATCTGGATTCAGTGTACGGTCATAAACACAACTTCACACCGATGATTACTTCGAAGTGGCATGTTGGAACTCCCGCAGCCCAGACTGTCCCTAAGATTCAGTATCTTTATTCAGCTCTGGCAATTCAATTGGCTAACGAAGCGCATATTAATCTCATGAAAACAAGAGAAAATAACATGTTATTTCACAAGGGAAAATAACATGTTATTTGTAGAAGTGAAAAGATCGCCATTGCTATGATTACATAATCGCTTAAAAAGTACTTAGAAGTGTTCCTCTATGATCTAAACATAGGTTTTTCCTCGGAAACCTTTGGTTATCTTCGGAAATTTTCAGAAAATTGATCGGAAACGATTGTCTGGCCTTCGGACAACTTTAGAGTCCTCGGAAATCTTCGGAAAGTGTTCAGAAATCTTCAGAAAATCGTCAAAAAAGTCGTCATAAGTATGTTTACATAATAAACAGAATAATACACGGCTGCTTGTAGATATGAAATGTCTCTTATAGAGTGTTGAACTTGATACGCGCACCCATGTACATGTATTTAATATCCTCTATGTACATATGTGTAATGCATTATAACACCCTTTCATAATTTATTTTGCAAGTTCGGTGGCCACAGCCACCTTGATCTGGCTTCGATTTTTGGCTTCGTTCATTTAGTTTAAAACCATATCATTTCAAAGCTGCCTTCTAGTTCTGAATTCCATTTCTGTTTTTTTTTTTTCTGGAAAACTATTGTTGGTTTTTACGTCACGCATGTAAGTTTAAGTATCACGCAAGTTTCACACAAATGAAAAATAAAATCGCTTACCATTCAATAAATTGAGTCAAGAAATATCGTAGAAGAGTAGTCAATGAAAAAGGTGCCAAAGTTTCGGGGATGTACGATATTCCGAACTCGAGTTATTCGGCAAAGGGTAAATTTCGCGGAAAATTGTAGTGTTTAGTATGGAGACGCCATGTTGGAGCCCCTCCGAAGAACTCCAACACTATGCCAGCATGATGGCCGGAAATCAGTGGAAACATCTGGAGTTTACTTTGGCTCTCTCAAAACGTTTCTTCTCTCTGTTAAACTTGAAATTATTCGCATAGCACTTCTCTCAACATATTGGTTACTCAGAACTTGAAAACATAAGGCGAATCGATATTTTCGTGCACGTATTTAACGTGTTACCCAGAAACAATGCCGACGTCACACCTTGTGAAAAAACTCAGTGTTCTATTTTCAAAACAAAGCGGTCTACTGAGCTGAAAACAGGCCATAAATTGTTTTTAATCCTTATGGGACAATCTTAGGCTTTTTTGTATACATATTTATAACTAAATATTATATAGTTTATTATAGTTGGACTACAGTTGTTTATAATTTCCTGTATGTAACTCCTATTTAATTTTGATATATTATTGTTATTATGTTTTTACTTTTATCTTATTTTAATTCTGTTTTTGTCATGCGTTTTATACATGAGCCTCTGGCTCGGATACTGAGGGCAACCTCAATCCCACGCTATGACTTAAATAAATGGATTGATTGATTGATTGATTGATTGATAGCAGATATATTTTTTTGAAAACGACTTTTACCTAATAAGGTGAAAACTCAAAATTAGTTTTTTCTGACATCACGTGAAAACCAAGAATGGCTTCGAGTTTCCCACGCGTGGGAAATTGTTCTATTACAATAGAAAGAGGGTCTGGGATGAGGGGTCAAATGTCAGTTGACATTTAAATTTTGTCAATTTGTCAGTTGTCGGTAAATTTTAGGTCATTTTTCAGTTACCAGTTAAGTGGCTGTTAATAATTAACTTAAGACCTTAAATGGTTTTGGTCTGTGCTTTTCGACTTGGATCTGCTTTTAAACCGTTGAAACTTTTCGTCGTTTTGTTCAGTTAAACCACTTCAAGTAATGTTTTAAATATTTACTGAAAGGCAAAGATATTGTTGCCGTTCTACCGACTGGCTTGGCAAATCTCTGCTGTTTCAGCGTCTACCGGACGGACTTCTTTCCTTAGAATACAGCATGAAGTACCCTTCATAGACACGAGTGAAGCGACAAAATGGTCGAGTGACCGAACAGAAAACGGCAAATGTAATGTCACGAACCGTAGAATTCGTGTATTTTACGAAATATTATTGTCCGCCTTGACAGGCAAGGAATCCGGTAGACGCTGAAAGGTCCTGAAACAGCAGAGATTTTCAAAGCCAGTCGGTAGAACGGCAACAATATCTTCGCCTCTCAGTAAATATTCAAAACATTTCACTTGAAGTGGCTTTAACTGAACAAAACGACGCAAAGTTTCAACGGTTAAAAGCAGATACAAGTCGAAAAGTACAGAGAGTTCTCCGCAATCTCGATTTTGGCACTTTTGATCATGCAAACTCGCTAATTTATTACACCCAGGATTTCAGGGTGTAAGGTGGGCACGTGACCAGCCGATGCCAGGGCCTTTTCCCGCCCCGCCCCCAAGCCAGGGAAAAGGCCCTGGGAACGAGGTTGGGCCGTAAATAGGCTATCGATTTTCATTTGCTTCATCCTTAAACAGGTTCCATGTTGTGGATCCTTCGCAGGCTCGATTTCCGCCGCGCTCTCGTGTATGGTCTATCCTCCCATTCGGGGAAGGAGCGCTGGCTCATTTCCCTAACAGCGGCTGGTAATCGAGCCTAGATCCCTCGCAGCACACACCTGACGAAATTTATCTATTTTGAATGGCGTGACACTGAAAACCAGCAACAGTATGATTGTTAAATTGCAAATTAGTAATTACTACTTTACCGGCATCAGTGTGATGGTTTCGGTCTGAAACTCAATTTAAATGGCATGAATATTCACTAAAAAGGTATCGAAATTCTAACGAATAATAATGGCTGAAGCCTTTTGTCAACTGTCAGTAAATCTTACAGCAAATGTCAGTTGTAACTAAAAGTTTGGGGTTTTTGTCAGTTGTCAGTAAGTTTTTGGCCATTTGTCTGTTGTCAGTTAACCCCATACAGACCCTCTACAAACAACAGAATTTGCATACGAAATCGCCGTTGCGTGACATCCTCAAGAAAAAAACAGGAACTTGATGTCGTATGATTTTTTCAAACAAGAAGACAATGTAACATGCATCTTACAACTTCACACTGGTTAAGATTGAACATTGTCGATTTCGTAAATGAACAATTAAAGATTTGCAGATTTTGCCAACCATCTTGAGGGATTCACACAGAGATTGATGTATAATTTACATAAACCAAAGTTTTCGCTTTAGAAGAAAAGAGACAAATGTTGGAAAAATTTCCTGACCTCGCAAACATTTGGGTCTTTCTGCAGGTACCGGAAAGCTTTATATTTTTGGTAACTTGGAATTAATCTTAATTTGGAGTCGTTTTGTTTCCTGTGTTTTATTTCTTTTGTTTTACGCAAGCTTACGTAATCTGTGCTCCGGTACTCACTGCCATTATGAGCTTTATTGAAAATGCTAAGCGATCCGTAGCTTAGTCGCCGCAAAAACGCCTTCGCGCCTGAATTGTCAAGATAGAGTCAAGTACTAACAGCAAGTACACAAAATGCAATTGCATATACTCACTTCCATTTTCTAGTAATGAATAGAATACTTTGTGCCGGTAACGTAAGAATCTTCTGAGGAGAACGATTTGTCTAGGCCAGGCTTCAGTGGAAAATGGCGCGATCGTTATTGTAGCTTAGATTCAAG
>JAHPZR010053203.1:27500-30000 GCA_019787425.1 Platygyra sinensis | reverse complement strand
TTGGAAACTATATGTTTTGAATTTTTTCCACTCGAGGGAAATTGTTCCATTGCAATACAAACGAGAGACACACGGCATTTACATACGAAATCACCGTTGCGTGACAGGAACTTGATGTCGTATGAATTTTTTCAAACAAGAAGACAATGAAAGATGCATCTTACAACATCACAATGGTTAAGATTTTGTAAGTGAACAAAACAAATTGCAAATTTTGCCAACCATCTTGAGGGATTCACACATTGATGCATAATTTTACGTATACCCAAAATTTCAGTGTCTGATTCTCATTTAATGCTTTGGCAGTTTTCTGACAGCTACGGGATAAAGGATTTGCATCTATTAGGTCATAGTTAACTTTTTTTTAGGTGTATCGAATGGTCTTTGGAGCATTTGCGAGCATGCGAGGAGTCCGTTTATTTTTTTCCAGCGCGAGCAGTGATCAATTTTCTTATGAAATTACAAATGCCGAGCAACGAGCACTTCGTTAATTTTCCGCCAGCTGGGATCGTACTACGCAAGCCTATAAGGGGCATTCGAGATCCGACATAATAACAGAAGAAAAAATTTCTGGAAGTAAGGCCATTCCCTTTTTTTTTCGTTTACTGTCGAATACGTTTTCTGATTTTGGGTCGGTCGGTCGGGAAAGAAAAAAAAAGGCCGAAAAATAAAAGGAGAAGAAGTCTGGAACTAGGAGACCCAGTACCTCAGCATAGTGTCTGTGGAGCCTGGAAACGACAAGACGAGGTTACAAAGTCGACATAACGACAATAGGCTAGTTTCGAATTGTGCAGCAACAAAAGAACAGAGTCGAGGTTCAGGGGAGTAATTTGCATTTTCGTGTTTTGAAAACAACGAAAATGCAAATTACTCCCCTGAACCTCGACTCTGTTCTTTTGTTGCTGCACAATTCGAAACTAGCCTATTGTCGTTATGTCGACTTTGTAACCTCGTCTTGTCGTTTCCAGGCTCCACAGACACTATGCTGAGGTACTGGGTCTCCTAGTTCCAGACTTCTTCTCCTTTTATTTTTCGGCCTTTTTTTTTCTTTCCCGACCGACCGACCCAAAATCAGAAAACGTATTCGACAGTAAACGAAAAAAAAAGGGAATGGCCTTACTTCCAGAAATTTTTTCTTCTGTTATTATGTCGGATCTCGAATGCCCCTTATAGGCTTGCGTAGTACGATCCCAGCTGGCGGAAAATTAACGAAGTGCTCGTTGCTCGGCATTTGTAATTTCATAAGAAAATTGATCACTGCTCGCGCTGGAAAAAAATAAACGGACTCCTCGCATGCTCGCAAATGCTCCAAAGACCATTCGATACACCTAAAAAAAAGTTAACTATGACCTAATAGATGCAAATCCTTTATCCCGTAGCTGTCAGAAAACTGCCAAAGCATTAAATGAGAATCAGACACTGAAATTTTGGGTATACGTAAAATTATGCATCAATGTGTGAATCCCTCAAGATGGTTGGCAAAATTTGCAATTTGTTTTGTTCACTTACAAAATCTTAACCATTGTGATGTTGTAAGATGCATCTTTCATTGTCTTCTTGTTTGAAAAAATTCATACGACATCAAGTTCCTGTCACGCAACGGTGATTTCGTATGTAAATGCCGTGTGTCTCTCGTTTGTATTGCAATGGAACAATTTCCCTCGAGTGGAAAAAATTCAAAACATATAGTTTCCAAATCTCAAAGCCAGAAATCGAAGCCAGTTTAAAAACGTACAGTTTTCCAGAAAAAAAGCCAGAAATGGATCCACTAGAAGTCAGTTTAAAAAAGACATAGTTTATAGTAAACGAAGCTAGCAATCGAAGCCAGATCAAAGTGGCAGGGAGCCACCGAACTTGCAAAATAAGTTATGAGAGGGTGTTGTGACGCATTGCTCATATATACATGGAGGCAGGAGGATAATACATGGGTACTCGTAGATACGGAATTCTCTTCGAGTGTTCAACTTGATATCTCACGAGTGAGCGCAAAAAAATTCCATATCTAGAAGCAGCCATGTATTATTCTGTATATTATATAAGGCGCGCTGATTGGTTAAAAGTCGTGTTTGTATGACTCGATGGAGACACAGAACTAGCGCGCGCTGTTGACGTAGTGATGGCGCAAGCAAAGAGAATTTACATTTTGATAATCAAAGTTAACAAGTTGTTTTCCTTTTTCTTGAGTTTTGTAAAATTCATTAATTATTCATGAGCGTGCAAACCAATCCCAGCACAATATTCAGATCACATGTACACAACTGTAAACCCCAATACAAATCAACTGTCTGAAAGCTCGGGGAGGGATTGAATAGGTAGCAGGGAAAGGCTGGGGTTGATGAATTATTAAACAGTAGAATTAACTTTTGATACAAACTCCTGCTCAGCTAATTAGTATTCATTAACTTTTGATACAGACCTCTACTGATTAAAATGAATAACAAAATGGACATATTTTCATCATAGAATTTAATTTTATTTACCCATCAATTTTATTCTATGA
>JAHPZR010053203.1:0-22500 GCA_019787425.1 Platygyra sinensis | reverse complement strand
TACTGACAGTTGACAAAAGGCTTCAGCCATTATTATTCGTTAGAATTTCGATACCTTTTTAGTGAATATTCATGCCATTTAAATTGAGTTTCAGACCGAAACCATCACACTGATGCCGGTAAAGTAGTAATTACTAATTTGCAATTTAACAATCATACTGTTGCTGGTTTTCAGTGTCACGCCATTCAAAATAGATAAATTTCGTCAGGTGTGTGCTGCGAGGGATCTAGGCTCGATTACCAGCAGCTGTTAGGGAAATGAGCCAGCGCTCCTTCCCCGAATGGGAGGATAGACCATACACGAGAGCGCGGCGGAAATCGAGCCTGCGAAGGATCCACAACATGGAACCTGTTTAAGGATGAAGCAAATGAAAATCGATAGCCTATTTACGGCCCAACCTCGTTCCCAGGGCCTTTTCCCTGGCTTGGGGGCGGGGCGGGAAAAGGCCCTGGCATCGGCTGGTCACGTGCCCACCTTACACCCTGAAATCCTGGGTGTAATAAATTAGCGAGTTTGCATGATCAAAAGTGCCAAAATCGAGATTGCGGAGAACTCTCTGTACTTTTCGACTTGTATCTGCTTTTAACCGTTGAAACTTTGCGTCGTTTTGTTCAGTTAAAGCCACTTCAAGTGAAATGTTTGAATATTTACTGAGAGGCGAAGATATTGTTGCCGTTCTACCGACTGGCTTTGAAAATCTCTGCTGTTTCAGGACCTTTCAGCGTCTACCGGATTCCTTGCCTGTCAAGGCGGACAATAATATTTTCGTAAAATACACGAATTCTACGGTTCGTGACATTACATTTGCCGTTTTCTGTTCGGTCACTCGACCATTTTGTCGCTTCACTCGTGTCTATGAAGGGTACTTCATGCTGTATTCTAAGGAAAGAAGTCCGTCCGGTAGACGCTGAAACAGCAGAGATTTGCCAAGCCAGTCGGTAGAACGGCAACAATATCTTTGCCTTTCAGTAAATATTTAAAACATTACTTGAAGTGGTTTAACTGAACAAAACGACGAAAAGTTTCAACGGTTTAAAAGCAGATCCAAGTCGAAAAGCACAGACCAAAACCATTTAAGGTCTTAAGTTAATTATTAACAGCCACTTAACTGGTAACTGAAAAATGACCTAAAATTTACCGACAACTGACAAATTGACAAAATTTAAATGTCAACTGACATTTGACCCCTCATCCCAGACCCTCTTTCTATTGTAATAGAACAATTTCCCACGCGTGGGAAACTCGAAGCCATTCTTGGTTTTCACGTGATGTCAGAAAAAACTAATTTTGAGTTTTCACCTTATTAGGTAAAAGTCGTTTTCAAAAAAATATATCTGCTATCAATCAATCAATCAATCAATCAATCCATTTATTTAAGTCATAGCGTGGGATTGAGGTTGCCCTCAGTATCCGAGCCAGAGGCTCATGTATAAAACGCATGACAAAAACAGAATTAAAATAAGATAAAAGTAAAAACATAATAACAATAATATATCAAAATTAAATAGGAGTTACATACAGGAAATTATAAACAACTGTAGTCCAACTATAATAAACTATATAATATTTAGTTATAAATATGTATACAAAAAAGCCTAAGATTGTCCCATAAGGATTAAAAACAATTTATGGCCTGTTTTCAGCTCAGTAGACCGCTTTGTTTTGAAAATAGAACACTGAGTTTTTTCACAAGGTGTGACGTCGGCATTGTTTCTGGGTAACACGTTAAATACGTGCACGAAAATATCGATTCGCCTTATGTTTTCAAGTTCTGAGTAACCAATATGTTGAGAGAAGTGCTATGCGAATAATTTCAAGTTTAACAGAGAGAAGAAACGTTTTGAGAGAGCCAAAGTAAACTCCAGATGTTTCCACTGATTTCCGGCCATCATGCTGGCATAGTGTTGGAGTTCTTCGGAGGGGCTCCAACATGGCGTCTCCATACTAAACACTACAATTTTCCGCGAAATTTACCCTTTGCCGAATAACTCGAGTTCGGAATATCGTACATCCCCGAAACTTTGGCACCTTTTTCATTGACTACTCTTCTACGATATTTCTTGACTCAATTTATTGAATGGTAAGCGATTTTATTTTTCATTTGTGTGAAACTTGCGTGATACTTAAACTTACATGCGTGACGTAAAAACCAACAATAGTTTTCCAGAAAAAAAAAAAACAGAAATGGAATTCAGAACTAGAAGGCAGCTTTGAAATGATATGGTTTTAAACTAAATGAACGAAGCCAAAAATCGAAGCCAGATCAAGGTGGCTGTGGCCACCGAACTTGCAAAATAAATTATGAAAGGGTGTTATAATGCATTACACATATGTACATAGAGGATATTAAATACATGTACATGGGTGCGCGTATCAAGTTCAACACTCTATAAGAGACATTTCATATCTACAAGCAGCCGTGTATTATTCTGCTTATTATGTAAACATACTTATGACGACTTTTTTGACGATTTTCTGAAGATTTCTGAACACTTTCCGAAGATTTCCGAGGACTCTAAAGTTGTCCGAAGGCCAGACAATCGTTTCCGATCAATTTTCTGAAAATTTCCGAAGATAACCAAAGGTTTCCGAGGAAAAACCTATGTTTAGATCATAGAGGAACACTTCTAAGTACTTTTTAAGCGATTATGTAATCATAGCAATGGCGATCTTTTCACTTCTACAAATAACATGTTATTTTCCCTTGTGAAATAACATGTTATTTTCTCTTGTTTTCATGAGATTAATATGCGCTTCGTTAGCCAATTGAATTGCCAGAGCTGAATAAAGATACTGAATCTTAGGGACAGTCTGGGCTGCGGGAGTTCCAACATGCCACTTCGAAGTAATCATCGGTGTGAAGTTGTGTTTATGACCGTACACTGAATCCAGATTGAAAAAATTAATATAGATGAATTAAATCCGGCAATGGCTGCACAATCAAGTAAGTCAACGCATTGACTTTATAAATCTTGTATGAGTTTTTTGCTGATGAAGGCGAAGCATGAAATTAGTAAAAGTAACTTAACGATGTTGTAAAGTACAATATCTGTCGATTGCTTTTTTGCTAAGGCCTGGCGTAGACAAATTGCTTTCATTGGAACATTCTTAATGGCCTTAATATTTCCGTTTTGCGAAGTACGAGTTTGTTTCGACTGTTCCTTAGAGATGATCGAGCTATTTTAAACGGGCTCAGTCACGGTACTTTGAGTTATTTTAAGCATCTACAAAATTACTGTTAAATTAAAGGAAACCTGAAAATAACACTTTATAAAGATAGAAAAACATCAAAGAGATAATAATTAACTATAAAGGAACAAGGATGGTTAAGGATGGAGAAGATTGATACGGATTGCAAACCAACGAAATTGAAAAGTTTAGCTAAACTTTTCAAACCGTTCAATCGTGACTGAGCCCCTCTAAGCACAGTCATGAGAATGTGCACAAAAGCAATGGCGTATTTTGGTATCAATTTTGATATGCCGCATGAAAGTATTTCAAAGCAGAATTATCACAATGGAATTATCCTTCTCCAGGAAAAGTAATAACATTCCATGAGCATTATGTACATGTAGCACTGACACAAGCCGTCGACTTTACTGTAGATTTTCAGAGAGACCAATTAATAAGTCCGTTTGTTACGTTGAAAGGGTTTTCCTATGCTGTCTTGAGGTTAAAACGAGGAATGGTGATAAAACGCCAGTTCGAAAACATCCACAAAGAGATCATTCTTGACTCATACGTTTTAAGCATTAATTAGTTGTTCACTGAAATGAAACTACCCTATGAACGTCGTGTATACGTACGTATCTGATGTATCATCTCTTTTGTGATATTTTTAGCTGCCCTGAAAGCTAACAAAATGGAGGCAAAAGAATTCTTCAGCCGTGTCATCTCTCCTTTCGTAGAAAAAGCGGATGGTGCTGAATTATTGGAAAAGCTTATGGTACATATGATAGAGGATGACGTGAAAGGTAAGGGTGGGCCGATCGTCCCTGAAGAAATCATCCATACACACGTATCGTCCGTAGAAGAGGTGATTCAAGCCATTCTAAAAGCCAAAAGTGAGAAGAAAGTACTTCGCGTGGCTGGATCAGCACATTCAGTAAGCGACACCATTTTCCCCAAAGATGGTGTTACCCTGCTGTTGACAGGGGATCTGCGCAAAGTGGAGATAAAGGAGGAGAAAGAAGAAGGAAACAAGAAATGGCTGTACTGTCGCATTGGCGCTGGTTGTTACCTGGGTATAAATCCTCAGGATCCTTGTTCATGCCTACAGTAATTCAGCATGTTATCAGCTGGCTCAGAAAGGATATGGTTTCCCTGATTTAGGAGGCATCATCCACCAGTCTATCGGCGGCTTCCTTTCCACTGGTTCTGCTGGCGGAAGTTTAATGCACAGCTTTGCTGACGTCATCCAAGAGATTGAGTTCGTAGACGGGACAGGGATGACGCATACTGCGAAGCCTGGAACGGATGAATGGTGCGCAGTGGGTGTTTCCATGGGCCTCTTTGGTGTGATAACGCATGTGTCATTCCTCTTACCTGAAATGAGGCTTGTTGAAGGTTCGGAGTCAAATCACAACTTTGCTGAATCGGTGCTTGGACCTGATGAGGAGGGAAACAGCAAACTGAAAAAAAGCCTCGAGGCGAATGAATATATGCGAGTAAACTGGTTTCCACAGAAGCACGTGAGGCGTGTCCAGCAGTGGGTTGCACAGAAGGTCCAAACCGAAGGGGGCACCATTCATTACCATTCGAGCCTGGCCTGCTGCTTTGTGTCTGGAGTGGCCGCAATGGCACTGAAAGTGTGTAATTGGCTCCTGCGGAGTCCATATCCAACAGAATTTCATTATAAACTAATTGGTCACGCTTTACGCCCATTTGTCCACCTTGATGACCCAAACCCATTCCGCGACTGCTGGTATAAGATTCTTCCCATGGACAACGAGGTTCCCACTGAATCAATCATGAAGATAGCCTTTACAGAGATCTGGATTCCCCTTGAAGAATGTCAAAACGTCATGGATAAACTCCAGAAGCTGTTTGAAGACCAGCAAGCCTGCAACAACTTAGCCACCGAGATATACGGTGCCAAGGAGACTCCATTCTGGCTGAGTATGTCATACAACGAGAAAATGGTTCGAGTTGATCCTTACTGGTGGGATCACAACAAGGGAGACAAGAGGAAGTTTTTCTCCTACTTTTGGGATGTCCTTACTGGAAATCCAACGAAGCCGTCTGCACTGGGGCAAGTACCTTCCCCTACCTGGTCAGAAGTGTGGAAATATCACATTTAACCTGGCATATCTGAAGAATGCCTACGAAAAGATGGACGACTGGTTAGAGATGCGCAAGAAGATGGATCCGGATCAGGTGTTTGTCACCGATTACTGGCGTGGCGTTCTTGAGATACCAGCTCCAAGCCAGTAAGCGACACGCACAAAGGTGCTGGTCTTGTGTGAACCCATATAATAACATAGATAACTAGATGCCTGCAACACGTGGAACGCTTGTCGAAAGTAGGAACAATTATACTGCGTTATTATTAGACAGTGAAACGTTTAGGCCTGGTTTAAACGTCGCATTTTACATGCGCCGAATCAAATACTAATTTTAGTCGACTCGAATGCATACGTTAGGCTGATTTGATTCAAACGTCGCATTATGTTGCCGAATAAAATTGCTGAGCGCGAGCGACGTGTTTTAAATTCCCATTCGAGCAAACATAAATTATTTACATAATTTCAATTCGATTCGGCACATGTAAAATGCGGCGTTTAAATCAACTACCGAGCTTCAGTCGCATATTCGACTGACTCGCATCGAATTGAAACATGTCGCATTTAATTGATTTAGACGTCGCATTTTGCATGCATTTAACTTGGCAATTCGATTCGGCGCATGTAAAATGCGACGTTTAAACCAGGCCTTAGTTGTTTAGATATTTTTTAAAACTTTTTGTATTAGCCCCGGCCAAACGATCGCAACATGCCAACGCAACATATCGCAACATTGTTGGGCGCAACATGTTGCGTGCGTTTGGCCACCGAGTTGCGACATGTTGCGACGTGTTGGGTGTTGTTGGCTCAAATTTGGCCATTTTCAAACTTGAGCCAACAACACCCAACACGTCGCAACACATCCCAACAGGGTGGCCAAACGCACGCAACATGTTGCGCCCAACAATGTTGCGACATGTTGCGTTGGCATGTTGCGATCGTTTGGCCGGGGCTTTATAAAGTCCCGGCCAAACAATCGCAACATGCCAACGCAACATATCGCAACATTGTGTGGGCGCAACAGGTTGCATGCGTTTGGTCACCCTGTTGCAACATTTTGCGACGTGTTGGGTGTTGTTGGCTCAAATTTGGCCATTTTCAAACTTGAGCAAACAACACCTAAAGCCCCGGTCAAACGATCGCAACATTCCAATCACTATGTTCCAACGCAACATGTTGCGTGCGTTTGGCCACCGTGTTGCGATGTGTTGCAACATGTTGGGTGTTGTTGGCTCAAATTTGAAAATAGTCAAATATGAGCCAACAACACCCAACATGTCGCAACACATTGCAACACGGTGGCCAAACGCACGCAACATGTTGCGCCCAACAATGTTGCGTTGGCATGTTGCGATCGTTTGCCGGGCTTAACATGTCGCAATACATCGCAACAGGGTGGCCAAACGCACGCAACATGTTGCGCCCAACAATGTTGCGATATGTTGCGTTGGCATGTTGCGATCGTTTGGCCGGGGCTTAAGAGAGCAGTTTATCCTCCCTTAAGTCCCGGCCAAACGATCGCAACATCTCAACGCAACATATCCCAACATTGTTGACCCAGTCTTTGCAAGTTCCGGCCAAACGATCGCAACATGTTGCACACATTTGGCCACCCTGTTGCAACGTGTTGCGACATGTTGCGAGTTGAAAATCGAACTAGTGCGAGTGCCCAGGCACAGCATCGTTGCATGAACCTGGCCAAACGACTACAGCATCGTGCAACATCGACAAAATAATGTTGCATGAAAAATTTGACCATTTTTAAATTTGAGCCAACAACACCAAACATGTCGCAACATGTCGCAACAGGGTGGCCAATTGCACGCAACATGTTGTACCTAACAATGTTGCGATATAATGCGTTGAAATATTGCGATGGTTTGACCAGGGCCTTAAGTCAGTTCAGTTTATCTGCCATTAAGAACAGTTCATGTTATTTACGTCTCCATTTGCTTACAGGGTTCTTCATGTTCTTTTATGCGTTACCTAAAAGAAAGACTTGAAATTTAATAAGCGTCCCTCTTGATTGAACGCCCGCCTTCGAATAAGCGAATAAGGATCGAGAACAGTTTTCATCTTTTTCCAAGCAAATTTTATTTCATGAGTAGGTGATAAAAGGGGATGGCAGCCGAAGGAAAGTTGTGGACCTACTTTACACGAAAGATATTAACAAAAGAATAAGGACTATGTACAATAAGATATGATTTACTAGAGCAATAATTCCATTCCAGAAATAGATATGAAATCATTTTTTGTGGTAATTATAATCCAAGTCGCTTTCTTGCTGAAAGAAAATTCAGCAATGTCCCTGATGTGTTTCTTTAATATCTGCTTATAAGAATAAAAAGTGTTTGTATAAAAATCATTTATAGCAGTAGATATATCTAGCAACCTTTGTGGCATTTCAGGTGTAAAAGTATGGGATCCCTAATGAAAAGGTTCTCCAAATCTCCACTGAAACATGGGTATTATATCTGGGGGAGGATGTATGCACACAAGAGACTATCATAGTCCCTTGATGCACAGGAATTGTTGTAAGCAGAAAATCGAAAATAATAGAAAATAAGATTTAGTCAAACAACCACAAGGCATTGCAACAATAATGATAATAATATAAAGGAGAGATTAGCATGGAGTGGTTAGAAAAGAAAGGGGGGGGGGGGTAAAATTAGTACTTAAAGTTAGTGATTAAATTTGGGAGGAGGAAGAAAGGAAAATTGTCCAAATTGACTTAGAAAATTTGATGTGTATAAACATCGTTTCTTTAGTCAGTTCACCTTTGGGATTAAGGCATGAGGCGGATTTGGCTGCACTTGGCGGGCCTGCCTGTTACAGCTCAGATAGATTGGAGTTGAGGTACTTCAAATAATCATCTCATATGGTGTTTCAATTCTCTACTAGTCTCTTATGTGGGGGGGGGGGGGGATTTTTTGGTTTTAGCATGAAAGAAAAAACTTGACCCACCCCTTTAAGCCCATCAGTTAATTCTTGACCCACCCCCATATAACTTTATATAAGAGGTGACCCACCCCCAACCCCCTTCAATCTATACCTCTATAGCTCAATAGCTCCATATTACAGTCAAACTACCTGAAGCGTGAACACTTAGACATCATTATTGATTTCATTAATCGATTATTGAAAAAATAAGTTTTCCAATATTCAAATCAAAACCAGTTTAAAAAAATTGCTTTTTTATTGAAGTCATCAAACAAAAAAATAGTAATTCAATTAAAAAACGAATTTTCAAACTGTTTTGATTTGAAAATTGGAAAAATTTTATTGCACTAAATTGAATAATGAATTCAATAATCCATTATTGAAACCAATAATGATTTCTAGCTGTTCACGCTTCAGGTAGTAAAAGTTCCCAAACAGTTATATTAAAAGAAAAGGAAGCATGCAAGCCTTCTAATAGGTTATGTTATTTATTGATATTTAGTGCCCACATCTCTGATTCTCCATGCATACTTAGGTTGGATTGCTACATGTGACATCCAGTTGTGTTATATTTTATGTCCAGCATTGCATTAGAATTTATTTAGATTTAAGGACGTTCGCGCCCATTGCTACTGCGCATCTCTAGTGCGCACGCTATTCATTGGTCACGCGCGTGCCACGTCATTTTCAAGCGCGCGCACCGAGTCGAAAAACTCAACAAAATATAGAGCTGATGACCTTTGCGTTAACTTTGTGTGCGAATATTTTTGTTGGAAGCTCGGTGACCCCCACTTTTTTTTCGGTAGATCACTTCCTTTCCTGATTCTTACCATTATACTAAAAAACAAAAAAATCTGTACGTGGGAAGTTTTAATTATTTCTCATATACTATTCAAATAGGGTCGAATTGGTACATTGATACAGGTGTGCGTAACTTAGAAGTTGTATCTTTTACGGCTAATTCTAGCTGATTTAATGACATATGTAGCAAAGATCTATCAAATAGGCCTGTATACGCTGTGTTAAACACACATAACTTAGATATGATTCTTCAACTTAAATATATGCCGATAGTAATGAATCCGGCCAGAATCGCCTCGAATGACTGGAAGTCCTAGAAATGCTATGGTCTGAGCTACGCCTTATCTTCAAAACGAGTTCGGTGACCCCCGATATTTTTTACGTTTTTAATCTAATCTTATCATTTTCAACCTGCAGTCAAAGTTTTAAAAAAATCTGCACATCGGAAGTTTTTGGGCGCGAACGTCCTTAAAATATAGATAGGACCCTGCGCGCGCTCTGATTGGTCAAAAACCTATGTTTTATCAGAGTATAAAACATAGAAAAAGCGTGTTTTATTGTTTTGCGCGTGTAAAATCTATATTTTAAAGCAAATAAAGAAGCCTAAGCCGTGTATTACACTGTGATAAAACACTCCGGTCATTTGAGAACTCTCGAGAAATGTAGAAAACACTCGCCTGCGGCTCGTGTTTTTTACATTTCCCTCGTGTTCTCAAATGACCATCGCATTTTTATCACAGTGCAATACACGGCTTAGGCTTCTTTATTTGTTAACTGCCACATGAATTGTAGTGAGTGTGATTCTTTACAAAACAATGACCCACCCCCAACCATCGTGAAATTCTCTTTCGGCCCACCCCTTTTCTCTAAAAAAAAAGAGTCCTGGCCCAACCCATGATTTTTCCCTTTCACCACCCCCCCCCCCCCCCGATAAATAATGACCGGTCCCTTAGTATCTGTTTTTGCTTAATCCTTGCAAGTCAGTGCCAGTGTGTCGGTGCGTGGGTTTGTGTGCGTATAAATCTTGTATGGCTTCTTCACTAATGAAGGCGAAGGCGACGTGATTAATAGTAGTTGCGATGTCTTGAATCCAAACTACATTAACGGTCGATCGATTTTTCACTGTGGCTTGGCCTAGGCAATTTGTTCTAATCAGAAGATTCTGACTGCTGCCCAAATCATTATATTCATTACCAGAAAATGAAGTTGAAAAAGGTTAAGACGATTCAGGCGCGAAGGCGCTGTTGAGGCGACTAAGCTACGGATCACTAAGCATTTTTAATAAAGATCATAATGGCACCTTAAAGTTATCAAAGTTTAGTTTCTATAAAAAGTTCACACGTTTTGCAGTTTTCATATCCATATTCATATCCGTGGTGGCTGTTCTCGGTTGTTCTAAAGTCAGTTGTAGTGTCCAAACTGCTTCAAGAGTAATATGAAAAGGACAAAGGATATTAGATCAGGCCTCGGTAACATTATCAGAAGTGTCCTGCTTACGTCAGTGCCTCAAGTTTCTGAAAACCTTGTATCATGATACATTACACCAAACATCTTTCGCCATTTCACCTATCGATCCCACAAGTGTCAAATTCTTAAAAAAAAAGTTTGTGGAAGTTCACATTTAAAAGTTGTGGATATTTCTCGCAAAGTTTGTCAAATGCAATTTAAAAATTGCAGTGTGCCTTTGACATGTTGATGTTGTTACGAATTTGAATTAAATGTTCCACCGTACATATCTTTTAGTTGTGAAAGCAACTCTCCTCGAACAGCAGAATAATATAACAAATCTCTGTGCGCGTAACAATAGCGTTTGTCAGCAGGTTTCTACTTTCCACACACTCTTCTGGAGTATTCCTTCGGATAACAACATTGTGATAACACATACTAAAAATAAAAGTAACACGTTATTTTCACGTGTCAATGAAATAGCACGCTGTTTTCACGTGTTAAAATATCATATCATGTCTACGTACGTGCGAAAGTAATTTTACTGTTGTTTATATGATAAATGAGAATAATTAATATGTACGTCTCGTTATCCAATTGGAATAGTCAGAACTGAATAAAGCTAATTAATGAATCTTAGGGAGAGTCTAGGGAGTGCCAGACGCTACTTCGAAGTAAAGTTGTGTTTGTGATCGTATATTGAATCCAGATTGACGAAATCAAAATGGACGAGTTAAATCGGCAATGGCTGCACAATCAAGTAAGCCAACGCATTAACTTTATAAATCTCTTATGAGTTCTTTTAGTTCTTTACTGATCAAGGCGAACAATGAAATTTTTAATAGTTAATTTTGCGATGTTTTAAACGCAATAACAATCGATTGCTTTTTTACTGAGGCGGTCTGGCCTAGACAAATCATGACAAATTGATTCATCAGAAGATTCTTACAGGCCTCAAGTAATATATTCAGTACCAGCGAAATGAAAGTGAGTAAGCGCAAATTGTACATTGTGCACAAGACTATGTCCGCATGAGGCGGATTTGGCTGCACTTGGCGGGCCTGCCTGTTTCAGCTCAGATAGATTGGAGTTGAGGTACTTCAATAATCATCTCATATGGTGTTTCAATTCTCTACTAGTCATTTTGTATCAGTTTTTGTTTAATCCTTGCAAGTCGGTGCCAGTGTGTCGGTGCGTGGGTTTGTATAAATCTTGTATGGCTTCTTCACTAATGTAGGCGAGGCGATGTTATTAATAGTAGTTGCAATTACGATGTCTTGAATCCAACTATATAAACGATCGATCGATTTTTCACTTAGGCCTGACCTAGACAAATTGTTTCAATCAGAGGATTCTTATCTGCCCAAAGTATTATATTTCATTACCCGAAAAGGGAAGTGAGTAAAATGCAATTGCAATCTGTACAATTGCTACCAGTACTTGACGCTGACTTGTAAGGTAAAGACAATTCAGGCGCCAGGGCGCTGTCGCGGCGACTAAGCTACGGATCGCTAAGCATTTCTAATAAAGATCATATGGCATCTTTTAAGTTATCAAAGTTTTATTTCTATAAAAAGTTCACATGTCAGTTTGCATATCCATATTCATATTCGTGGTGGCTGTTCTCGATCGGTTGTTCCAAAGCCAGTTGTAGTGCCCAAACTGCTTCAAGAGTAATATAAAAAGGATAGTAGATCAGGCCTCGGTAACATTATCAGAAGTGTCCTGCTTGCAGTCCCTCAAGTTTCTGAAAACCTTGTATCATGATACATTACACCAAACATCTTTCGCCATTTCAACTATCGATCCCACAAGTGTCAAATTCTTATAAAAAAAAGTTTGTGGAAGTTCACATTTTAAAAGTCGTGGATATTTCTGGCAAAGTTTGTCAAATGCAATTTAAAAATTGCAGTGTGCCTTTGACATGTTGATGTAGTTACGAATTTGAATTAAATGTTCCACCACAGGGGGCCCGCACAATCTGTCTGGGTAGCCGATTGTTATTTTATAGTAAATGTACTAGATTTACCGTTTTCCTCACCTATAGCCATATATCGCTAACTGTGTGTATAAATCAATGATAAATAAACGTTGAATTACCTTACCTGTGGTGTATAGTCGTCCTTTTGCCTCAAAAGCGGTTTTTTGAGCGATTTTGAATGAATTTGAGTTAGCCGTTGACTGTTGACAGAACAGTCAACAGCTAACTCAAATTCATTCAAAATCGCTCAAAAAACCGCTTTTGAGGCAAAAGGACGACTATACACCACAGGTAAGGTAGTTCAACGTTTATTTATCATTGATTTACACACACAGTTAGCGATATATGGCTATAGGTGAGGAAAACGGTAAATCTAGTACATTTACTATAAAATTACAATCAGCTACCAAGACAGATTGTGCGGGCCCCCGGTGGTTCCACCGTACATATCTTTTAGTTGTGAAAGCAACGCTCCTCGAATATCAGAATAATACAACAAATCTCTGTGTGCGTTCCGATAGCGTTTGTCAGCAGGTTTATACTTCCTACACACTCTTCTGGCGTATTCCTTCGGATAACAACATTGTGATAACCGCTAAACGTATTCTCTTTCCATTGTTCATCGAAGATTCAAGAACAAAGTTAATCTTGTCATTAAGCACTTACAGCGGTTATCAATCACACGCGACCTTCAGCGCAAAAAACTCTGGGCAAAACCTCAGCGCGAAAAACAGTCTGTGTTGTGCGCTGACTAACTGGACGCCTTGAAGAGGCTACCTGAAAAAGTGAAACCTTGCAGCGATCCACTCTTAGAAATTGTCATTATAGTTTCGGCATGTAAGGCTAGCTCACTAGCTAACTACATCCTCTAAATCTATACAAATGAAAACGTTAGTGGGGTTTTTCAACGGCCTGATTCGCATGCATGAATAACCCCGAGAGCAAGCAGTGAAGCAAATCTGCACGCAAACAAATTATTTCTACACGTATTTTTCTTGGGGCTACGGACTGAACAATAGACCCTTATCCAAACTGGCGGCCGAAAATTCAAATAAGTTAAAATTAGCTAATATTAAAAACGTATACCAGCACTAGAAAGAACACCTTTACTATAGTAACCCTGCAAAGTTTCAGCATTTCAGGTGTAATATCAGTCATACAAACGCTTGTAAATTCTTCAATTTTCAACTTACATTTTCGCAGCTGATAGTACACCTTAAATGCTGAAACTTTGCAGGGTTACTGATGTAAAGGTGTTCTTTCTAGTGCTGGTATACGTTTTTTATTTTAACTTATTTGAAATTTCGGCTGCCATTTTGGAGAAGGGTCTATACTTAATTCTAACATATAGATTTAGGCCAGCCTAAAAGCGTAGCTCCTTTGCCGGGTTGTTCAGTGCCCGATTGAGCTAACCCAGGAAAAGGTAGAATGTTGATTTGAGTTTTGTAACTTTGCGGTGAGGTTTTCTGTTTACTGTTTGACTTTCCGTTTTGAGTTTTATAATCACCATACACTCAAAACAAGGCAGCAAAAAACATTTGTATAGAAGAAAAAGTTATAATTCGAACAAATTTTAATCCTGGGCTAGCGTTAACAGGCTTCCGAACAATCCTGCCCGGTTTTAAACAAATTAACCTGACATGAGCCCACGACCCAATCGAAAACTAGCACTTGGTCAGCGGTCAACTTAAAAAAACACGTGAGCTGTACACTTAAGTCCGCGATATGGTCACGTGATACTGGTCAGCAGATACCTTGTTTTGACACGTGTCAATTGATCATAATATGGATGTCCAATATCAAAGAAGGGCTCTTCGTGTAGAAGACACAGCTTATGTACAACAATAGAAGACAAAAGGACAAAAGAACGAGGAAAACAATGGAGACAATAGGTTTGTTTAGCGGCGTTCTTTTGTTTAGTGTACTGAGTCTTCTACCCGAAGTAAGAGCCCAAAGAAGTAAACGGTAAACCAAGGCTGCATGTCTCTGTCAACCTAGTATTTGGAGTATGGCCACCATCTTGCGCGACTCCGTCGCCGTCGTCGTCGTACGTTGTGGTCGTGCGCACTCGTCCACAAGCAATACCGCTAGCCATGATAACCATGAGAAAATTCATTGATGGGTTTCCTTTTCTTTCCCATATGAGTATGGAGCTCCGCTTGGCCGTCCTTCGGGCCGCCGAAGCTCCGCTATAAAACTTATAACTTATTACCTTATTACTATAAGGTTTTTAAGACGTTTAAGTCTTGTTCAGTCAGTAGCCCCAAGATGAATACATGCAGGAATAATTTGTTTACGTGTAGATTTGCTCTCTCCTGGGGTCATTCATGCATGCGAATGAGATGATTAACGTCCACCAAAACTCCGGTTTTGTCTAGACTGTTTTAGCGCTGAAGATCGCGTGTGATTGATAACCGCTGTAATGACTGGCCCCAAGGAAAACAGCGAGTTTTGTTTTTCAGAGACCCTCGATGTTTCCCGAAGCAAAGCCGATGGAAACATTGAGGGCGAGGGGAAACAAAACTCACTGTTTCCCGCGGGGCCAGTCATTAACTGCGGTTTGTTATACCTGCCAACTCAAAACTAGAAAAAAAAAACTGCGAAGAAATCGTTTGTTTTACTCCGTCTGGCTCCCAAATTTGTCTCGGTTTCAAGGAGCACGACCTGATCACGTGTGAGTCGAAAGTTCATGTTGTTGTTTCCCTAGGGAGTTAGTGAGTTTTGTTCGCCCTAGGAAGGTTTTGACCCAAGAAACGTGACGCGTTCTCCTTCAGTCGGAAAACGTATTTGAGTTGGGAGGTATAACAATAGTAGTTGCCGCTGCCTTGAATCTAAACTACAATAACGATCGATCTATTTTTCATTGAGGTCTGGCCTAGACAAATCGTTTTCCTCAGAAGATTCTTACCGGCCCAAAGTATTATATTCATTACCAGAAAATGGAAGTGAGTATATTCTGTCAATTGCACTTTGTGTAATTGCTGCTAGTACTTGACTCTGTCTTGACAATTCAGGCGCGAAGGCGTTTTTGCGGCGACTAAGCTACGAATCGCTAAGCATTTTCAATAAAGCTCATAATGGCAGTGAGTACCGGAGCACAGATTACGCAAGCTTACGTAAAAAAAAAAAGAAGGAAAACAAAGGAAACAAAACAACTCCAAAAATATAAAGCTTTCCGGTACCTGCAGAAAGACCCAAACGTTGCGAGCTCAGGAAATTTTTCCAACATTTGTCTCTTTTCTTCTAAAGCGAAATCTTTGGTATATTTAACAATTAGTATATACTAAAACAGCGGATAGTGTTAAACGCGCGCTCTGATTGGCTCGTCAAACTCCGGATATCCTGTGCTATTTACCTCCGAGCAACTCAAGAGAAAATGGCGTCCCGTTTGCGGCCGTGACAAGTGAAGAAATCATCCAAATTATTTTTTTGTGGTGTATATTATCTCACTGTTTTAGTATATACAAAAACAATTATTCACCTTAGTGTCGGTGGCTAGCATTGGATATTTACCTCGCCGCTTCGCGGCTCGGTAAATATCCACCGCTAGCCACCTCCACTTCGGTGAATAGTTGTTAATTATTCCATGAGCGTGCGTTGGATATGAGATGATAGATAGCCAACGAGGCGCGTAGCGCCGAGTTGGCTATATTCATCTCATATCCAATAAGCACGAGTGGAATAATTGTTTTATTAAAAACGCCCCCAAAATATAGAAAACTAGACTACAATAAAAACAAAAAGGCCCAAAAAACCACGCATACGCTCGCCATTTTTGTAGATCATGGTATAGTGGCTCATATACCATGATGGCTTAGCAAATGAAAACTCTCGAATTGCATTATCCAATGATCCAGTTTTTAATAAGTAAAATTATGCATCAATCTCTGTGTGAATCCCTCAAGATGGTTGGCAAAATCTGCAAAATCTTTTATTGTTCATTTAAGAAAAAGACAAAGTTCAATTTTAACCATTGTGAAGTTGTAAGATGCATCTTACATTGCCTTCTTGTTTGAAAAAACCATACGACATCAAGTTCCCGTTTTCCTGAGGATGTCACGCAACGGTGATTTCGTATGCAAATTCTGTTGTTTGTAGAGGGTCTGTATGGGGTTAACTGACAACTGACAAATGGCCAAAAACTTACTGACAACTGACAAAAACCCCAAAATTTTAGTGACAACTGACATTTGCAGTAAGATTTACTGACAGTTGTCAAAAGGCTTCAGCCATTATTATTCGTTAGAAATTCATCGAAAGTAACTTTTTGTGTTTGAAATATTGCTAATTTAACCTTTTTAGTTAATATTCATGCCATTTAAATTGAGTTTCAGACCGAAACCATCACACTGAGTTTGGTGTCAAGTCTGCCGGTAAAGTATTAATTACTGGTTTGGTATTTAACAATCATACTGTGCTTGTTTTCAGTGTCACGCCATTCAAAATAGATCAAAATAAAAATCAAAACCGTTCAATAGATAAAGTTCAGAATCTGAGAAAAGAAAGAAGGTAACTATGCAAACGCTCTCGCCAAAATTCAGGTTACAGTAATTTTTCTTATGGAAGATATGCGGAGAAACTTTTTGCCCAAATTTATAGAGATCTGTATGGAGACGCCATGCTGGTGCCCATCTGGTTGTGCACCAACATGGCGGCCGGAAAATCAACAGGAACATCTGTCACTGAGTTTTGCTACAAAAGCGTTAGTTTATCTCTCAAAGAACTAAAAAACATTAAAATAATATTTCTTTTAATACACGAACTGTTCAGATAGCCAAATTCCCCGAAAAAGTCACATAACAGCTCTCTCGGCCGTGATGTAAATACTGCGTCGCGCAAAAGCATAGAAATTCAAGCGTAGTCTATCACAAAACCAAGAACCCATTTGGAGAGAAAATTTGAATGAAAAGTTGTTTTGAGCTGCTCTTATTCATCATGAAAGTAAAATCTCAAGAGGGTTAATAGTTTTGTAGTTCCAATTTTAGTGACGTCATGTGAAAACTGGGTATATCAATTGAAGACACACACTTCAGGCCACAGGGAGAGTGAACTGCTTTTCTCCTGCTATTAAGGCGGCTATCAATGCGTATCGAATTGTCTTCCAGTTGTGAAACAAAACGACTCGGGGCGAAAAGTCTTTGAAGCAAAACGACCGGCGGATCCGGAAGCCAGTCGTAGTCAGTTTGCAGATGGACAGTGGCAACTAGAGCTATCAAACATGCTGGCAGGGGAAGCAGGCAGCAAACAAAGCGGTATTTTAAATTCTCCCTCGCATTCTGTAATTGTAATCAAGCATGTCAGAACTTTTTACCCTCTTTCAGTTCTCTCGATAGAACGTATTTACAATGTTTGCTATGAAGTGCCTATGGAGCGAAAATTTTTTCGACATAATATAAAAATATAACGTTTGAAATACACAATTAAAAAATTTGAGATGCCTGCGATAAAAATTGTTGATTTTACGAGTGGGCAAAGTTGAGCTATATTACCTTCAAAAATGGTCAGGAGACTGGAACCGAATTTGTTGCGTTGTGACGTCAGTTTGTGTGTTCAGGTTTGTTTTACACCTTGTTATTGAAGAGAAATTCAGAGGTTAAGAAAATGTCAAGTGATTCTGAATCAAATAGTTTCGCCAATCCTTGGAGTAGTTCTGATGAGGATATTATGGAGGACGCTGAGAGTGATGGTGAAGAAGTCTCTAACACACAAACTGACGTCACGCGTTGATGTCACGTGACGTTTTGACGACGCGATTTAACAGCCATTTTTGAGGGAAAAATAGCTCAACTTTGCGCGCTCGTAAAATTAACAATTTTTATCGTAGGCATCCCATCTTTTGGAATTGTGTATTTCAAACGTTATATTTTCATATTATGTGGAAAAACATTTTCGCTTCATAGATCGCACTTTAACTGAATGCAACTAAATTTTAAGTGCCAGAAACATACAATATATGTTTACTTATTCCTCTGCCCGGTGGTGGCTACTTCCGTAAATTTCGTCAGGTGTGTGCCGCGAAGGATCTGAAACCCTGAACCTGTTTAAGGATGAAGCAAATGAAAATCCATAGTCTATTTAAGACCCACATCCTTCAAAAGACAAAAACTAAGAATAGGATAAATGTTTCAACTTTATGTTGTTTCTGTAAGCGTTGGAAGGTTACAAATAGGTCAAAAAGTTCAGTTTTAACAGATCATATGTTTTCCATTTAGCTGGTAATTTACGCATTGCAATTTTAGCTGAGACAATGTATGTACAACAGGAGCCCCATTACTGCATTTAATAGCAGTTGCTTGTAAAAAACAACGAGATGCTTGCTTTGTATGATGATTAAAAGTAGAAAACAAAGGGCTTTTCAGTTTAAAGAAAATAAGTGTATGTATTTTTAAAAAAAACATAGGGAGAACTAAAAGAGTTTTAAGCCATTTAAGATCTTTAGTTAATTATCACCAGCCACTTAGCTGACAACTGACAAACTGACAAAATTTTGACTGTTAACTGACATTTGCACCCCTCTCATCCCTCTCTCTATTGTAATAGAACAATTGCCCACACGTGGGAAGAATAATTCCCAAAACTCGAAGCCAGAAATCGAAGCCAGAAAAAAAAACCAAAAATGGAATCCGGAACTAGAAGCCAGGTTTAAAAAGATATTGTTTCACAGTAAACGAAGCCAGATCAATCGTTTCCAATCGTTTCCGATCAATTATCTGAAAATTTCCGAAGATAACCGAAGATTTCCGAGGAAAAACCGATGATGTTTTGATCATAGAGGAACACTTCTAAGTACTTTTTATGTAATTATAGAAGTAGTGATCTTTTCACTTCTACAACGATAACATGTTATTTTCAAGTGTGAAATAACATGTTATTTTCACGTGTTTTCATGATGATTAATTGACGTTTTGTTAGCCAATTAAATTGTCAGAACTGAATAAAGGTAATGAATTTTAGGGAGAGTCTGGGGAGTTCCAACATGCCACTTTGAAGTACTGATCCGGGTGTAAAGTTGTGTTTATGACCGGAAACTGAACCCAGATTGACAAAATTAAAATAGATGAATTAAATCGGGCAATGGCTTCACAGTCAAATAAGTCAACGCATTAACTTCATAAATCTTGTGTGAGTTCATCACTGATGAAGGCGAAGCATGAAATTATTAAAATTTAACTTTGCTATGTTGTAAAGTACAATAACTATCGATTGTCTTTTCACTGAGGCCTGGCCTAGACAAATTGCTTTCCTTAGAAGATTCTTAATGGCCCGTAGTAATATTTTCATTATCAGAAGAATTTAAGTAAGTTCAACTTGCACATTGTGTCTAACGTTCGCATGAGACGGGTATTGCTGTACTCAAATTTAAAACCTACCTGTTTCAGATAGATTGGAATTGAGGCACTTCAAATAATCATCTCATAGTCTGTGCGAGGGCTTGTGTGTGTAGCTTCGAGGAACGTAGCAAATGGTCCTAAGTGAAGAAGAAAAATATGCCGCCATTCTTAGGGTACTATAAACATAAACAAAGGGCCTGTATGAGAAGTAAAATACTGTCTATGTAGTTTGGAATCCCAGCCTTGTTAACTTTCTAGTTATTTTAGGAAGCCAGCACCCTTTTAGTTCTAATTTTTATTTACTGTTAATTTCGTTTTTCTCAATAACAAGGGTGAATAAATTTGTTGTTGTTAATTATTTTCGACCAAATATGTCTTTTCGTTCCAGAGATATTCAAGTTTTCAAAATATGCGAATTAGTCACACACACAACCAAAATTGTTAAAATTACAACGAATAAAGAATATCTCAACCAATTTGTACCAGACGTGTTTGATTCTTGGCAGAGAGATTCTGTTAAATGTGTTCCACAACATAAGTTTAACAGTTTTGTTACCATGGCAACATACTAGGTTCCAGACCTCCCCCGGCAATATTAAAGACTTTTCTAGCCACTGTTATCGTTCCAATTTGATATTGGCTGATGGTGCCTCGTATGCACAATCCAGCAAGCATATAAATGTGTTAGCTCGAGTTTGTTGGTCTCGTTTAATGCTTCGCGAACTGAAAATCAGTAGGATATTGAAATCAAGTGGGTGAATAATAACTGGGGACTGGAAAAGAGTGAATTGCCTTGAGAACAGAATTTTTACAGCCGTAGGTGTGTTTCCTGTAAAACTATCAGCCTACCAAATTTCAATGGTCCGCGTTGCTATAGAACATTGCATTAGTTTTAAATCCAATGTAATATCAACTTTTAAACATTCCGTATAAAACACAGACTGCCTTGATGAAATGGCCCCATTATTTTACTGAGTTTCCATTTGATTACCCTGGTCCCAGAGGTTTTTCTTGATTTTAATTTTCCCTGCAAGAAAAACCTCTGGGACCACGGTACCATTTGATAAAGATCGATTTTTTGTAGAACATTTTAACAGGGAGTTAAACAATAAATATATTACATGATGGTTCGACGACTTTCCATTTGTGTACCAAACTTAGCGGAAGCAATGGCGTTTTTGGTCTCATTTTTAATATGCCGTATGAAAGTATTTCAATAGTTCAAAGCAGAATTATCACCATGGAATTATCCTTCTCCAGGAAAAAAAATAACATTCCCTGAGCATTATGTAGCACTGGCACAAGCTCTCGACTTTATTGTAGATTTTCAGAGAGACTAAGTCACTTTGTTACGTTGAAAGCGTTTTCCTATGTTGTCTTGAGGTTAAACCGAGGAATGGTGATAAAACGCCAGTCCGAAAAAAATTAATAAAGAGATAACTTTTGACTCGTACGTTTCAAGCATAACTTAGTTGTCACTGAAATGAAACTGCCCTATGAATGTCGTGTACACGTGCTTACATGATCTGATGCATCATCTCTTTTGTATTTTAAGCTGTCCTGGAAGGTAACAAAATGGAGTCAAAAGAATTCTTCAGCCGTTTCATATCTCCTTTCCTAGAAAAAACGGAAGGTGCTGAATTATTGGAAAACCTTATGAGACATATGCTAGATATAGAGGATGACGTGAAAGGTAAGGGTGAGCCGATCGTCCCTGAACAAATCAACCTTACACCGGTGTCGTCTGTAGAAGAGGTGATTCAAGCCATCCTAAAAGCCAAAAGTGAGAAGAAAATACTTCGCGTGGCTGGATCAGCGCATTCAGTAAGCGACTCCATTTTCCCCAAAGATGGTGTTACTCTGCTGTTGACAGGGATCTGCGCAAAGTGGAGATAACTAAGGAGACTGTAGAGAACGGTGAAAAATGGCTGTACTGTCGCATTGGTGCTGGTTGTTACCTCGGTATAAATCCTCAGGATCCTTTTGTTCAGACCTACAGAATTCAGCATGTTATCAGCTGGCTCAGAAAGGATATGGTTTTCCAGATTTGGGAGGCATTATCCACCAGTCCATCGGCGGTTTCCTTTCCACTGGCTCTGCTGGCGGAAGTTTAAAGTACAGCTTTACTGACGTCATCCAAAAGATTGAGTTCGTAGACGGAACAGGGCGTGAGCATGCTGCGAGGCGTGGAGAGGAGAAATTGTGCGCAGTGGGTGTTTCCATGGGCCTCTTTGGTGTGATAACTCATGTCTCATTCCGCCTGCCTGAAATGAGCCTTGTTGAAGGTTCGGAGTCAAACTACAACTTTACTGACTCGGTGCTTGAAGCTGATGAGGAGGGAAACAGCAAACTGAAAAAAAGCCTCGAGGACAATGAATACATACGAGTAAACTGGTTTCCACAAAAGCATTTGAGGCGTGTCCAGCAGTGGGTTGCAAAGAGGGTCCCAACTGTGAGGTACATCATTCCTTACCACTCGGTCCTGTCTTCTGGCTTTGCGTCTGGAATGGCCGCATTCGTACTGAAAATGTGTAATTGTCTCCTACAGAGTCCAAATCCAACAGAAATCCATTATTACCTAATTGCTCTCTTTTTACGCCCATTTGTCCTCCCTGGTCCGCCAAGATTCTTCCGCGACATCTGGTACAAGACTCTGCCCATGGACAACGAGGTTCCCACGGCATCAAACATGAAGATGGAATTTACAGAGATCTGGGTC
>JAHPZR010053202.1:27500-30263 GCA_019787425.1 Platygyra sinensis | reverse complement strand
GACTAGCTCTTGGAAAACTGTTTGCCTCTTGGTATAGATAATGTCTGCGGACAATTCCATGTCAAATAAAGGCTATAACATCAGTTAAATATGGAGTAATTTCAGTAAGTGTAGCCTCTGTGGCAAAAGTTCACATTTTTTAAGTTTAATGAGATAAGATATGAGACCGAAAGGGATGAAAACTGGAAACTGGTTAGGAACCTTTTCTGCAACTAGCATTCTACACACCCTTATAGCTACTGAGACAGTTATACGTCTAAATTCACAAGAATGTATCGTGGACAAAAATTAAGGCAACAATTCAATTCAGAACCTTCCCACTACTAAGGCTTAGGGATATGCCTGTTAGGACATCACTGAAAGCATCAATAAGACAGGCGTATAAGTGCATAGTCTGTTTAAAGATTTAATATACTTCTAACTAGCTTTTTTTATGGAGATAACCTTCCTGCCACACAATTCCCCCTCCCACTCCAAAACATTCTTCAGAGATCTTGCTGAATTGTGCACCATTTTGTTGTGGTGTTTATTAAGAGCTTCTGACCATCTGTATGTACATTTATTTCAGTAAGGCACTTTTAGGCGTATGTCTGGAGGCGTGGGGTACCTACCTGCTGTCACAGGACCAGCCTGCACAGGCCGCCCAGCTGTTGTCAAGAGCATTGAAAATTTCTAAAGATGTTTTGGGTGAAGACCATGAACAGGTATGAGTATTATCAGAGAGGGTTTTTCCCTAGTTTCTCCCGTTTTCTTTCCTCCACAAAAACCAACATCTCCAAATTCCAATTTGATCTGAAGCACTGGACGAGTAGTCACTTGGTGGAGGTGTCATTGATAATTCTCATTCATTTATCTACAACAGGCAGTGAGTCAGAGCACTGCGAAGGAGCAAGACCATGCATGCAGGCACAAATACACGAGTGAAAGGAATTTCTTTCTTTTTGCTGCACTTGTTGCACCACTCTTACCATTGTACTTCCACTTGAGTGCCTCCTATGCTGGCTAGGGGGGTGGACAGACAGACAGACAGATAGACAGACAGACAGACATGTTTATTTGGAGTCTTATATAATAAATAGTATATCGACCACAATTTCCAAATAACTAAAAATTACAAACAACAAAAAAAATATACGTGGCTGAAAAGTTATTAATTAATTACGTCCTAGCGTATTTACTTTTTGCCGTCTTCCCCTTTCCTTTTTTCAAAGCATTCGAATATATGTTTTGCTATTAGTTTTTGTATTTTAACATTTCCGCTAGGGGGATTTATTAGAAACATGAATATTCTGTTAGGTGACATTCTGCTTATTTTTATTCTATATTCTTTTTCCAAATAATCTAGTAACGAACATCGTTTTTCCTGGTAAGCAGGGTATATATTTAGAAAATGGTATTCGTCCTCCATTTCTATTTTACAAATTGGGCAAGTTCTTTCTGCAAGTTTCTTGAACGGTCTCGAATAACGTCCTGTCTCTGGCTAATTTGTGGTTGCTAAGTCGCAGTTTTGTTAGGGCTATTCTGTGTCGTGTATTGGTGACCTGATATAGGTAGTCTTCACATTTGTAATTGTCTATTGTTTTGAATAACCGGTAAGTTCTCATTTTGTTACTTTGGTTAGCATTAGCATAATGTAGTGTTTGTCTGGGACTGCAACAGCAGGGGGGGCTAACTAACTAACTGTCTGCTTATGACAGTTTTCTATCATGTATCTATTTGCCGAGGTTTTAACTGTTCTGTTTTCAGACAACTGTGCTGCTTAATAACCTAGCCAAGGCTTACGCAGAAAGTGGCCAGTATGAACAGGCGGAAGAAATGGCCAGACAGGCAGTGCGTATTGCTGAAAAGACTCAAAACACTCATCTCTCCCAATTTATGGCTAATCTGGGAATGATCCTCAATTCAGAAGGTATTCTCAATCTTGTTCCTCGAGTCTTCGTTCAGTACTGCTTAAGCTTGACAAAACAAGGATTTTGATAGGCTTTAGAAACAAAAGAAATGAGCGGAAGTAGAACAACAGCGACTCGATTGAGCCACCTGTCTGTCAACTAGGCATGTGCAATTCAACCGGATGTCCAATATCTTTGGTTTTCTAGCATTCTCGTCCCCAGAGGCCGCGATCCTTTTGGTCAGTTACGGGGATCACGGACTTCCCGTCACTCTGCGCATGCTCAGAGCCGAGTCTGACAAATGTGATTGGTTCTGGTCTCAATCTATTGTGTTTACAAAGCCATTCAAAACCGGAATGTCGTTGGACCGGGCCAGAGGTCGCGATCCCCGTAACTGACCAAAAGGATCGCGGCCTCTGGGGACGAGAATGGTTTTCTAGCTGGTCGTTTCGCAACCGCTGGTGAAAGTAAACGAAATTCTGCGTAAGAGGTTGAAGTTTTACTTCTCTATTAAAAGTGCTTTTTGCCAATCGCATCGGCAGCCTACAAGTAGCAAGTGCAGTCTGTTGAGCGATTAACTACAATCACTAGTTGACTGTTTGTGTGGCCCGGAAGGCTAGAGGTGTTCTGTTGTGTTCTTATCTAAGGCAATTTATTTCCAATGCCTCTCCCCCCCCCAAAAAAAGAAGTTTTGTTAACCTTTGATGAACAAGCATCCCATCGTGATCCAGTTGGTAAAAACAAGTTGAAGTTTGCATACTGAACCAAGTGGCCCATCAGGCTGGAGCTTATTCCAGTCTCTGCAGCATGAAGCGACTAGGAGTATTCCTACTCCCCCCTGGATGGGATGCTAGTCCATCTCAGGGTTACCCCC
>JAHPZR010053202.1:0-25000 GCA_019787425.1 Platygyra sinensis | reverse complement strand
CATCAAACACGTCGTCAATCTCCGCTGCATCAAGAATATTATTGTTGTCCTTGTCGATGTACTCGAATTCCCACTGAATGAAAAGAAAAAGACTTCATCAAAGTTACAAGCATTTGTTTAAGGTGAAATGGAAAAGACTACTTAATCTTTCTTTCCGGTGGCCAAGACGGAGTTCAGCCAGTTGCGATCCTCTTCCGTGGGTCAAGAGACCATGATCTACTCTTGCGTGGGTTTAATTGAGCCTGTTTAGGCCAAAAACACGTTTAAATACGTGCAGCAGAAATTTACGCTGATTTCGGCGATTTATGTGACTTTTCAAATGGTTGAAATCGTATTCACCCGCGAGAATAATTGAAGCTATTTTTCACTCCTCATGATATCCTGGGGGATATCAAGGGATGAGGTCCTGGGGGATATCAAGGGATGAGGTCCTGGGGATAACAAGGGGAGAGGTGAAAGAAGAGAGGTCAACTAGCCTGCGAAAACAGCCCTCCTTCTTCACTCCCGGCCCGAGAGCGAAGAAGAACGGCTGTTTTCGCAGACTATCAACCCGTTCCCGGACCCTTAATGTTCTTTGCGGTTCACTCGCTAGAGAAGAGGACGCCTGGGTTCAAGGCTTCTCCTCACAGGTGATGTCATCACGTAACGCTCTCCGTAAGAAACGTTGCGTGACGTCTCAAGTCACGGCTGCAAAGAAACCAAGTTCTTACCGAAAGGACGTCTCGGCGTTCGTCTTCAGTGAGCGCATCAGCACGAGCATCAAAGTCTAAATTGAAGGCAGGGTCAATGGAATGCTCACGAGCAACCATAATCCATTCCAAGTAACGGCTCGGAAACTGAAGCAGTTGGAAGTCTGAACACACGTTTGGATCTGCAACAGAAAAACAAATCAGTCTATCGCCTAAAACCGTAACTGTCTCTAACTTAGCTGGGAATCACTGAATTGTTTTCCCTCTGGGCCGTGTTTAGTTTAGTCGTGACTTTTTTCGGTGTTTACTGAAGACGCAAAATTTTCACAGCTGGGTTCGCTTTGTTCATTTTCGTAATCAGCGCCTCGTGACTGAGCCTAAGCTAAGAATCAAAGAAAATGTATTCTACAAGAGTCAAAAGAGGACCTGCTTTTGGTTCTGATGCGCAACCGGTAGGCGAAACAAAAAAGTAAGCCAGCGTTCGGCTGCTGGTAATCACTCGTGCAGCCTTGGGGTTACCTGCCCTTCGTAGCAGACATAACATGGGAGACATGGGAATGGAAAGACGGGGAATAGGGGATTCCTCGTCGTGTTTTCGCCTCCCGTAACAGTTGTTGTGCTTACTCTCTGAAGGACAGTTTCCTTGGTTCTTGACCTTCATAGTCAAGTCATGTGCGCATGCGTACTTGTGCATCTCGCACCGGCTGTTAAATTCTCTGTTGTAGTAACTGCAGACAGGTTCGTTGACTGACTCCGGGGGGCAGGTTTTCGGACATTGACAGATGGTGCGCTTTACTCCATTGTCCATCAAAGGCACGCACATTTGTCCCCTTGGACAAACCACCTTCTTACAAGGGTCTTCATCTCCATTCTGTCCCAGCGCCACCTGATAGAGAAATATAGATCTGTGATGCGTAAATTGCTTCCCTAATGTTACGCAAGCATGTAGGGTAGATGGAGGTCTTTGAACTAATGCTCCTGACATGTTGCTTGACATTTCTCAAAAAGACGGTTGAAATGCATCTTAAGCTTGTTAGTATAAGTTGGTCAAAAAATCTAAAAGGCTCCCTTGGTTTTTCCGACGAAAGTTGCACTCTTGTATCATTTGACCTAAACAGGCTCGATCCATGTCCTTTTTTTACTGCTACTAGTAGGGCTGATCACAAGTTTTCTGGTAACTTTTCTCATCTGAAGCAACGTAATTTCAATCCATTTTGAAAAATCACGGCCATTTTCAATGTTTGAAACCATTTTCTGAATATTTCCAAAGATTCTTCGAACTAAGCCGGAAAGGCGTTTCCTTCGATTTTTTCGAAATATTGCAAAGATTTTCAAAATTGTCCAAAAATTGGCGAGATGTTCCGAAGGTTTCGCCAATTGATATCTTCGACTGTCTTTAGTGGTGTTTTGAAAGAGACCATTTCTCTTGGTGTGAGAAACCTTGTAATTCCATTTTAATTATACAATAAACGTTTACTGTAATCTAAAGGTTAAAAATTACTGACCAAGTTGTAGCCTTGCGATGAACAACTGAACCTGGAGCTACTCCCATAAAAATCAAGAAGGGGTGTGCGGCCTGCTTCCCAAAACCCTTACCCTATTTGAGACCAAAACGGCTCGGTAAAAATTATTAAAAACCATACATATGGGAGTACCCCGTGGGACTCACGGGAACAACCGCGGGTTTTTCTCATTTGTAACACACAGGAGACCATGCACTCCTGCGCGCCCCTTAATCACTTAACAAAAACCGCCCTATTTCATTATGTGCCCCCTATCACTCAGCCTTGACGGACCACCCTGGAGATAGCAGGAGTCATTGCTCGTAATCTTAAACTATCTCAGTCAAGAAGAAGAAAAAAGACTGAGCTGAAACTTGAGAATTTTGTCTTGACAAAATCGAACTTTCTATGACCCACAACATCGCACCCAAGCATCGCTACTGAAAAAAGAAGTCGCCGACGGCGGTTCCTTTTGACTTTCACCGCAGTTAAATATGAGTTGATTTGTCTTGCGGTAGAAGATACTAATCCTATTGACAAAATAGCTTTAATTAAAAATAAAAAAATCAGTGAGACAAAGACAGCCCAGAGAGCGAATTGTAATTTAGCTGTTCAAAGCTAAACTTAAGGGAGAAAAACCATCGCAAGGAAGACGAAACGCTCTTCCACCCGGCAGACGAATCAAAACTGATATGAGATTGCATTGGATTGTGAATGACATTGTCGCGAATGAAGTGCTCTCTCGAGACCTGATCGGATTTGACAAGTGAAAGAAGAGAAACGCCGCCGAGGAATGACTGTTGAAAGATTTCTTGTGGCGTGGATTTCGTGACTTCATTAACACCTCTTCATCTTCTTGCCGCAAATGGCGGGCACTGGCGACCTCTGCCAGGTAATGGGTTCTTGACATCGCTTTTAATTTTTTTTAAATCTCTCGAGAGAAGTATTAAACAGATATTACCAGGCTTCAGAAAGTCTATGAATGCAATCGGATCCAACAGAGCAAATCGTTCAAAAAGAAATCCCGTAATTCAATCTCGTAAACATTTTTAAAGCATCGTTCGTACCCTGCTCGGTCTGTTTTGCATTAAACTTTCAAGCACTTTTCAAGGACTTTCAAGAGCCGACTTAAATACCAATACTTCCTTGACCGACGCAAACAATTTTATACACAAACGTCAATTTAATAAAGAGAGTATATCAGGGGAATAAAAACTTGAAATTAAAAGCAACACGACTGGATCTTTGTAATTTTTGTTTCAATTCATTTATCGACGTTTTCAAGTGTTTAGACTAGACAAAAAAATATTTCAACAATGACCTCCGGGTCTTGATGGGGATTTGACATGTTCCTTTAGAGTTGCAACTTTGAATGTTTCAATCTCGCAGTGGGTTCGATGGTGCAGACAACGCCTGACGGATCTTCGATCTAAGCAGCATGGACCTACCCTCGCCAAGACGATCACAAAATAAAGCGTTGTTGTACAGTTGTAAGTTTTAAGTCTTCTCGGGCCAGAATGCCCGCGTCTGTTAGATTCGCGATTGAAAGAAATGTTAGAAATTTTGACAATATAAAAACACCTCCATGCATAAACACACACCGGGATGCCCCAGGGGTATACGTACTCCCTAAACTTTTTGGTAGGGCTGTGTAGCCTAACCTTTGAAACCCGTACCTTCTTTCACACCAAACTCTAGGATTTTTTCCTATTCAGACCAACATGGTCAAAACTGCTCAGGTCGTACATACTTTTTACATAGCCCATACAGACCCACAAGGGATATTTAACCCTACCCGTAATGTCTCTAAACGTGTCGTTTTGTGCAGAGCTCGTGAAAGGACAGATAATTTTTTCATATACTGTTTCATGATATTTTCAGTGCACATTTTAAAAAAGTGACTAAAATTTTAGCGAAAATTTAAATTGATACAATTTTTCGCTCGTTGTCCAAAACTTATCGATTCAACCCTCCTAGCCCGGATTATCCAAGAGTCTCCCACATAAATAACGAATCTCCCCTTCTCCCGTGCGAGTCACCAAACTGCTCCCGGATATAAAATCAAATGAAAAGCGCATAAAATGCATCTTTGACTAATATTGACCGATATTAGGAATTTTGGGGGGGAAATTTTTTCATATTAGATGGATTTTTAAGATTTAATCGGAAGATCTCTACTTTTGAGTCAAAAAGGAAAAATTGGCGATCTCCCGAATTCTTATTTCTTTAGGTTGGCATCTGTGGGAGTGAACGTCCGATAACAGTATCGTCAAACAAGGCTACTACCTTTTAGCATGTGGTTTAAGTTGTTTTTCGCGGATTAGATTTTCTGTTGATGCCTGTATCGAGAAGCAGATGGCTCTAAACTACTCGATCGGCTTTCTGAGCTCTACCTCTTTGCTCAATTGTCATCGGATTCGATCCGTCTTAACCCTTCTAATCAGTTACATCAACTACCGGAGCAGTAAAACGACAACGCATTATCTTACCTGGAATAGACAGGACACAGAGAGAAGCACAGCGATCGAAAAGAATCTGTCCATTTTAGCTCCAAGACGCTTACCACAGCCAACTATTTAGCTTGTTTTGCAAGGTGGCCGTGCCGCTAATTGTTGAGTCAAGGCGTTGAAAATATTCCTACCACGTCGAGTCCGTATAACACAATAGAGGCGTTCACCTGAACTGAAAGCTAATGGGTTTGGATGTAACACGAGAAACGTCAAAGCGGAAAGGCTCGTCGTGAAGTTATTCCATGGGGACGTTATCAGATCAAGAAGTTGATAAACGAAAGCTGTGGTTCTTAAAGTGCCGTGAGAATTTACACAGCACGGCATAACAGTCGTGCTAAAGTGCCATGTTTTTGATAGCATGGAGATAAGAGAATTGTTTCAGTTTATCTTCGTTTTCAGCCTTCCTTGTCGGATTTAAAACGATCGGATAAAATACATTGAAATCCCTAGCGGAAAGAGCTATAAATTGAGACACAAAAGAATATAGTTTTTCGCGATAATTGTTTTACCACGTTTTAGCGTGATAGGGCTAAAATTTTTCTTGTAACATTTTTCCCATACTTTTTAACTAAATATAAACTCCACCCTTTGAACCAAACAGTATAAACTCTGGTGATACCTTTTCTTTGAATTTTTCTTCTAAACACGGTGTCAGACTTGTAAAAAACAAAGCTATTTGGCGCCAAAGCGCGGGAAATAATTGGGCTGTCGAAAAGACTCCTGCAGCGGGCTACAGACAGTGGTCATTACCTCGAGGCAATCCACTCTTGGAGAGAAATTGTTTGTTTTTAATTGCCCATTATTTTGTATCAAAATACCTTGAGATTTATCCTCATGTTTATTTTAATAAAAGGAACTGACCTTTACCTTTCCAAACATTTGCGTTTTTTTTTGCTTCCAGTGCCAGTCACATACTTCCAAACAACAAGGCTTTACGCCCTCCCGAGGAATAATCCAGTGACCAAATTAATTTAGATCCATCTTATCAGAAGACCAGATTTGTATAGGTAATGAGTCGGTAATAGCATGACCTGTAGTGGTATCTGGCAATAATACTGCAGCTGATCAGTTCAAAATTGTCCAAAATACCAGGAGCCGCGAAGCAGCGAGTGGTATTGGATAATTTTGAAATATTACGAGCCGGTATTATTGCCTGATACCATGTACCACTACAGGTCATGCTATTATTTGTTTATGTTAACAGAAGCCGAGAAAGGGATGGGCCATTTAAAAATTGATTGGGGCGGGGTGGGAATTTTTTTCGCTTGCAGGAATTTTTTCTGCTCTCCACAGCACGATTTTTGTTTCAGTCACCTTCACCTAAGAAAGGCTGACCGTTCGGTTTTTTCAGTCGTTTTGGTCATAAACAGGGTATCCATTCTAGCTGATTTTGGCAATTTTTGTCACAAACAGGGTACAGCTTTTGTGCTCTAGCCTTGATATGGGTATGTTCTTAAGAAGAAGAAACTTTTTTTTATCAACAAAAGCCCTTCACAAATTATGTTTACACAGGGGCCCATGGTTTACGGTAATTTAACATTCGTCTGAACTACTAGGGAACTAATTATAACGCAGGTCTGAAACAGGATTTTGATGAAAGAGTCAGGTCATAAATAGGGTTTCGAATTTTTGGTCAGGTTATAAAAAGGGCAGGGAATATTGCAGATTTTGGTCATAAACAGGGTAAGGGTTTTGGGAAGCGGGCCGCACACCCCCATCCGACTTTTCTGGGAGTACTCCCCCGGGCACCCATTCTCTGTTTCTTGCATTGTGCCTCACTTCGGATATTGGTTTTTCAGTAGTGGCAGGATAAAATGGGCCACTGTATTGTTTCGTATTTTTTCTGGTCTGTGCATGGCAAGAAATGTTTTGTAGAACTGGGCTGGGTTGTTCGAAAGGCGGTTAACCTTAACCCAGGATTAAACGTTAACTTTTAGGGCCTGTTCACATGGAGGTGGGGGACCCCAGGTAGGTGAGGTCCCCCGCCTTGGTGGGGTAACCAATCTCTCCATACAATCTCTCTTTTTTTCTTGAATGCTTTCACATGAGAGGTGGGGTACCTCACCTAGGCGGGTTGTCCGGTCAGCCGTGCCGGGTAACCCGCTTAGGTGGGGTAAGTTTTCTCCATGTGAATGCTGAAGGTGGGGTGGGGTGATGTTTAGTTGGGCATTTATCTATTATAAAACCAATTGAAAGGCTGACCGGACGGCTAAAAATGTTAAATTCAATGCCACATATTTCGGATAGACAGGACTAACCTTCCTCAGGGGCTACCGTTAAATGGAAAGGATTTTGAGAAGGGTCTGTCGGCGATGTACACAAAGATACGCCGATGTTTAGTTTAGCGATTGATCTCTTCGATGAATTTGGCCTTGAAAGGCTCACTGAGCCCGAAAAGCCCTTGAATGAAATGAGCAGTGACTGTAAATAACAGCTTGACAAAAACGAGCTCTTAAAGAAAGGTTATAACCGAGTAAAAGAAACAATCTGGAAGCATTTGGAAACCTCACCCCAGCGCCCCGGGGTTATAAATATTGCATGTGAAGGCTAGCTTTCTTTTATCACAGGTAGGTGGGGTACCTCACCTACCTGGGGTCCCCACCTCCATGTGAAGGCATTATTTTGTCTTGCTTAACAATATAAACAGATTACCTAACCAAAAAGTTGCAAAACTGAAACATAGTTAGTCGACTAACTATGACTGAAATCAAAATTCTCGCTAACCCTGGGTTAGCTTAATCCGGCTTTGAACAACCCGGCCTGGACTGGACGACGGGGACCTCCAGTGGCAAACATTTTTGGTTAGATGGCTCTTCGTTCTTACTGTGCATCGATCCAGTGTCGATCGTCCTTGTTGACCTTATTCCACCTTATTCAAGCTGAAATCTTCGACAGACGTTTCATGGTGTTCTTGGCAACCTCGAAGACCAAAATAAAGAGTGAGCAGATACCACAAAGGAGTGACTTTGGATTTTGTTCGCCAAGTACACAATTTTTTCCATCGCTGCCTCTTCATCGCCCTTTAACGGTAAGTGTTTTGTTGCAGTTGGTTGTTTTCCGAGGCCTTTTTCGCGAAGAAGTGCTCTATCTTTCCCCTTTATCTTGCGTTTCCCTCCAGGACCAGTCTGCACTTGACGAATTCTCGGTCCTTCGCTATGGTCCTTGCTTTCTCACGACTTCCAAACATTCATCCACGTTTAGTTTTGACTGTATTTTTGTTTACTGCTTTTTCGGCGAGCTCTTGTATTTCTTTTCGGAAATTTCCAGGAATCTTGCCGCCATTTTTTTGAAAACAAAAGCAAAAAACGTAATTTGTGTTTAGTGTTGTCATGGTAACCTTGTTGTACCATCCATTTTTCCACAGGTAATTATACCACTATTTATACACGGAAATAGCGATACTATCCACAAATCAAATCTCCAAAATTTCTCGGCTTATATTAAACTTACTTGAACTTACCATGACTGGGAATGGCTGGGGTCATCAAAGACCTGCGATGTTAGTTCCCCGGGGGGGGGGGGGGGGGGGCGGGTACTCCCTGATAAAGGCTTAATGGGGACGTGCGGCCAGCCAGGGTATGTTTTTCGGGATTTTTGTCTTAAACAGGGTATTGAATTTATCATTTTTGTCATGATATTTATTAATTTTCTTTTACATTAAATATGCTAATTTAATCTCAGGCTTTTTTTTGTATATTTGTTACAGTTCTGATTTCCACCACCAATTTTTAAGAACAATTTAAGAACACCTTCAGGCTGATTTTTCACTAAGCACCCGATATATAAGAACCTGATCAGCCTGACCTCCAAAATCAGTGTTCTTATATGCGGGTGTTTACTGTAGTGCGAGTTCTTGATAACTCTTTGCACTTCTGACTTACCCATTACTATTTTGATTATCATAACAAGAAATGTGTTACTCAATTTGAGTTTAAAGTGTGGTAATCATTTGGTGACAAAAAAATCCAATAAACTTTTTGTTAACTTCACAGTACACAGTGGACTCACAGCTGTAATTACCAACAAAATCTACACAGGTCACCCAACCTTAAGAACAGCTTGATTCAACATTTCTTGCCAAGTTGGATCCAGTACTTTGTGTTCTTTGGATGTGGAAACCAGTCTCTGCTCCGCTATGGTGAGCATTTTTTTGGCTGCCTGGTGAGCACTACATGCTCTCTCATATTTCAGGGCTGCTTTCTGCGTCTCAATCTGTGACTAACATAATAATGGCAGGACTTAATTTGTTTCTATTCCAATCTTTACTACCCCTAAAAATATATCCAAGGATTCTTCAAGATCATGATGAGCAGCTTATCAACAATCTTTAATATACTGAGATATTACCACACTCTGGTTAAGAATCCCTGGAATTTTTATGATCAGTCTTGCCAGTATATTCAGGGATCTTTATCCTAAAGGATTCTCTTACCCATCGACACTTGCAAAAGTCCAGGTTTTCTAAGAGTTCAGCAGCAAAAAGACTACTGACAAAATTTCTAACCTGCTTTGCTTTACGGACAGCATCATAATAAGGTCGCGCCTGATTTATGCACTTTCCTAAAAAGGTAGCTTGACTTTTAAGAATGTACGCTGACTCTGTTAAGGTCTGTCTGAAGGTTGCTTGGAGATCCTGAAAATAAGATGTTTCAACATTTCAATATGTTAATAATAGACCAATTTTGTTAAAAGTCGGCTTAATACAATAGAACTCAGTATAAGAATCTGGGGAATAACTACAGAGAACTTTAGGGCTAATTATTCCCCAGAGCATCGTGCTGAGATCTATTGCATCAGGCTGAATTTTAATATATTGAAACTGGTCTATTACATGTACCGACAGAACCACCTTCATGAGGTTCCAGAAAATATACTTAACCCATTAGGGGTTAAATTGGTAATTCCTAGAGTGGGTTGGGGGGGGGGGGGGAAACTAAAATTCCCAGAGGAATCCCAAACACCCTATGTGGGAGGGGCATGGATATTTTCTTGATGACAACACAAGATGATTTCAAAACAGATATCTCACCTCAAACATATTAAATATGGATAAAGAATCAGTGAAATTCAGTTGTATTAAGTAAATGGAATTGTGGCTAAATTTCCACTGTTCGATCGGTTCTGATCCCTGAGTGTCCTCCTGGCTCCTCTCTTGAAAACAACGCAGCAGCGGCTGGCAACTTAAACTACTTGTACCTTTTCATTTTTCCCCAAAAATTAATGACAGAGCTCTTAAGGTAGATCTCTGATTATAAGTCTCTAGTGCGTGCAGAATTGATCACAAGAAGGGACAGACAAGTGTTTACTTTGACAATATTGTACGCTGCTGAGGAAAAATCACATTTATATTTAAACAAGGATTCTTTAAACAGAATTGTAGTATAGTTCTCAAGTAAAGCGACGAATGAACATTATGACCAAGCAATGAAGTTATTTTGGAAGAAAGGAGGAGAAATGAGTTATATTCTCAAAGTCTACTAATATTCACAACTTGGGTAAAAGCACCCACTGAAAATAAGTCCACTTAAAGCTAATCTAAAATTGAGGCTTGAATGGAAGAGTTTCTAAGATGTTTCATGTGTAATGTGTAATGTGTAATGTGTAATGTCGCGAGTTAGAGGACAAACGTACATGTCCCCTTTACATTGCTTTATTGCGCCTATTAGCTAGACAAAACGTTTATACCAAAAATTGTAACCACCACGATATACAATGCAGAAAGCAAAACAATCTACGCTAATATAAGCTGCTTATAAATACTGAGCTGTTTACGTGCGGAGATACAGTACCTCGAGATCTTGTTCTAGGCGGTTGATTTCTGCAGTAGAAGAATTTAGCCGATCGAGCTCTCCCTGAAATGACAGAGAATCACTTACAATGGATTAAACGAATCTATATCAATCTGAGGTTTTTGCTAGCAAGCGGAGCGCAAAAATGAATAATGCATTAAAACACTGAATTTACAGGGAGTTGCACACGAGCAATAGTCAAAATGCTATGTAAGTAAGGTAACCTTTACACGGGGATCTAATGTTTCTTCGCTATCTTCCTCTTCTTCTTCATCGCCGTCGCCAGCTCGAAACTGCTGTTTACTGTCAGAAACGATCTGTGACGCCATTTCTAAGAAAACATTTTGGTAAAAGTGGTATAAAGTTAAAGGTTAGAGAAGCTGGTAATATTACATGAACACGGAGCCAACCCTAAGCAGGTGTTTTATGTTCAGCCTCGATTGCATGTTGGCTTTTTCCGCCTGGCTGAAATCGACTGTTCGGTTTCATTAATTCTTTCTTTCGGATTCCAAATCTAAATAATCATTTACATATTGATATCTTTATGTCACTTTTTCCGACAAAGATTCTATAACGGATGTGCAATATTTTTTTACAGTGTGCTCTCTGGATGAACTAGAAATCATGCAGGCAATTGCTACAATATAGTGTGGACTTTGCCGTAAAGCTGCGTTGAGTTCAATCAAACGCGAAATGTGTCTTTGTTGTGATGTGTCACCTCGTTATTAGCTATTTCGTGCCTAGGCGATGGCGAGGTTCCTGTTGCGTCGCTGTACCAGCCATGGTTAGTTTTCTCGTCCTCGTATCAGTGTTAAAGCAAAGAAGTGAGCCAAAAGACGAGTTAGCCGATTTCTCGTACGAACTGGAGGGTCAAATTATCGTAAATAGAGATGATCTCGGACTTAGCTACTGTCCCGTCTGCTTTGGTCGAAACGAAACTGTCTGCGAGGGCATTTTACACAATACGGTTAAAATACTCAGCAAAAAGGAGACTAAATCCAAAAAAACATGGAAACCAAGAGCTGTAGGTTTGTGGAATACGAAGCGAATTTCAATCAAGCATTATGGAAATACCAGCGAGTTTTACAAACTAGATAATGAAATCTGCAGTACTGTAGGAAAGATAAACAGTCCGTGCGAGATTGATGTCGCGTGGAAATCATTCCTGAATGTTTCGTCTATAGATAGGTAAGTAACAGTTCAAGAGCGTGCTGTGTGCAGCTATTAATAAAGATATGTTGGGTTTATACAGCTGATCTTATAAACCAAAACCGGTTCTATGATTTCCTGCTGGAATTAACATAATGTGTTATTGACTCTGTTGAAATGACCCGTTTCTGTTTTCTGTTTGTTCCATTTTGTTACAATTTTGTGCTCAGATCTGGTTTTGGTTAACCAACTTTTAAAGTCATTTCCAGTAATTTAGTGAGAAACGTGCACTTTTCCATAATGATTTCTTTCTTCTTATATGAAACGTGTTTCATTTATTCTGAAACAAAATAATGAATATGCGAATAAATCAAATAAACATATTCCCTCTTAAAAAAAAAATTGAATTAACAAGGGTATTTTACAGGTCAGGGCCGCCCGGGTTGTTCAAAGCCCGATTAAGCTAACCCAGGGTTAGCGAGAATTTTGTTTTCAGTTTTGTAATTTTTTGGTGAAGTGTTCTGTTTATATTGTTTGCCCTTCAGTTTTGAGCTGTAGTAATCTCAAACTACACCAAACATTAGAGGTGAAGAACATTTTTAAACATGAAAACATAATGCTTCAGTTAACATTTAACCCTGTCTTAACGTTAACCGGCTTTCGAACAACCCGGCCCAGGTCTGTCAAGTACAAAAGATTAAAAGTACATTTAGATAATTATGCTTGAAACAGCACTGACCCCCCTGCCATCCTCTCCCACTGCCCTAAAAAGAAAAGAGACAAGAACTTGGATGTGTATCGATCATCATTTCCCTTATCACGAAAATTTATCAATCTACAGCCTTCTTAGGTGGGTAAAGTCTGCAAGCCAATTAAGTGGCACATCAAGCTGGCTTGTGAGCTTATCCCAGTCTTCTTACTTCACAAAATTTAATCCTTTTTTTCAGTTCAATGAAAGAAACCATGTACTGCCCATCTAGCAGGCTGATGGCAAAAGTAAAGAAGATATATTTTGGAGATAATGTACAAAACAGCCTAGTAAGGCATAACACTCTACACCTTACATCAACTCTGAATTTGAATCAGGAACCTATAATCTTTCAGGTAGGTCAGCAACGTCCAAAGGTGTACCATTAGGGAATTTACCATGCTGCTGTTGTGTGATGATGATGATGATGATGAAATAAGTTTCCCTCTTTGTGCGAAGAGTTTTTTGAGTTGACAGCCTCTCTTAAAGGAGGTCACTCCAAAAAATGTATGTTTTTAGTCAGTGCTAATACAAACCTTGCACAAAATTAAAGCTACTCTTGGAAGTGTCAGCCTCTGAAGTGCAGGTTTTCTTTATGAAATTCATCTGCAAAGAAGCCCAAAATTTGAACATTGCTGCCGCCATTTTGAACAGTACCAGCAGCCAGGCCGCGTTTTCATGACATCATTAGGTCGAGATTTTGTCAAAATGGCTTGCAACAAACCAGTTAACTACCAATCTAGGTTATGGCTGTTCTTGAGCCATATTATTTTGAACCAAACATGCTCCAAACTCCAAAATTATAGCGTTAAAGATAGTGAACTGGATAATCTTTAGGAAAAAAATAGATTTTGCTGACCTTGTGAAGGATGCCAAGTCAGTTGCAGGTTTTTCTCCTTCCCACCAATTTTCGAGTTGGATAGAATGAAGTCTCATAAACAAGGCCTAGCTACGGAGATAGTTTCAACATGGTGGCACCTGAAGTTGCTTCTTTTGAGACTAATTTGTTCAGGATAGCATGCACTTCAGAGGCTGGAACTTCCGTGAGTGGAAAAGATGAATGTTTTAACTTGCTATAGGTAAAGACAAAAAAGGAAGCTTTTTGGAATGACCTCCTTTAAAAGTGTTCACTCCAGTCCCATGTATGATGAGTTTGCCTCTTTGTAACAAGACATTATATTTTATTCAGCCTCTGTTGGGACAGGTCTACAGGTGGGTATATGACTAGCTGACTTTTCCTCAGAATGCTGGAAATCCCATTTCTGACCCCTTCTCTAAAATTCTGTATTCGCCCTAGATACTGCCCTTTCTTGAATAAGCCCTCACTGGTGACTAGACACTTATTTATCCTCTGCCCGAAAAATGCCCCCACACCCCCTCTTCAGGTTCTATAATAAGTTCACCTCTTTGATGATGGCAAGAAATTTATTAAGTCCTTGCCCTTTGAATCTTTGCTCAGCCTTGAATCTTTGATATAGGTGAAATATCTCTTAGATGGCCTTGCAACGAGAAGCCAGGTGAAAATTGTGTCCTTGTGGCATGAAAAATTCTTGATTAGTAATACTGATACCAGCAAATTTACTAAGAAATAAGAATCAATCAATCAGTCAATCATGAATGAATGAAGAATGATCAATCAATCAATGAATCAGTCGCTTTATTGATGTGGTCAGTACTCTTAGACTGCAAGCTAGTTTCCTAGGAATTCCACGAAAATAATTAACTAAGGTAAAAATACAAGAAAAAAACTTCATTGGAAGTGTTTAAACTGAAGCCAGATCTTGTGAAGGTTTCTTCTTACCCATATGAGCTGTTTTGTCCTTCTTTCTTAATAAAGGTGTTTCCCTTCCAGAGAAGGGATGGCCTTTCCCTAAGTTCTATGGGTGAGCAGCTTGGTGGTCGAGCAAGTCGTCAATGGAGGCTGCTGGCTCACTTCCCTCTTAGATTCTTTCCTTTCACATTCCTTGTGCTGGAAAGAGCAGAGCTGCCCTGGCTGTGTTATCAAGATAGGCAAAAACAACTGACAAGGTCGAATCTTGATCCCTGGGGGCTCTAATAATAACAGAAAAGAATATGCACTAGACAAATATTTGCTGGTGTCAAGTATGGTAACGGTTAAGATTGGAAGATGCAAGTCATACATCATAGTAGTGGGTTGACGCTGTTACAGTCAAATATAAAGGGTAAAATGTTAAATTATATTTAAACAGCTGATTCAAAATCGATTAACAACAGATCTTTTAAGGTGGGAAGCCAATGGTTAGCATGTTCTGGGGCGGAATTTCCAGGATTTGACGAAGGGGGGTTTGGATAAACGCCCACGCCAAGCGGCGGTAGCGCTCTAGGGGAGGTCGCGGTGGGCCTCCTGCCCCAGAAAAATTCTATAATTTTAGAGGCCTCTAGAGTATGCGATTATCCAGCATTTTCAGAGACATTTGAAGTGGTTATTAGCTGAGTTTGGTTCACTTTTTTTTAACCACGCGTTTGTTATGTTCTTACGTTCAGTTAAGGGGGGTTTGACAGAACCACCCGAACCACCCCTAGATCTGCCCTCAGCAGTTTGACTGCATGCTTTGAGATGATTGTAGTCCTTGTAAGATATTTGGGGTAGGCTTTTCACCACTTGTAGGTTATAAATGATTCAGCACATACATGTAATCAACCCTAGTTGTAACTATTTTTCCCTCTGCAGCTGAGCATAAGAAGACCGTGGATCAATGTTAAGGACAAGAGCCTCAACTGTCTGTCCTCACATCCCCATGAACTCTGTCAAGGTGTCATACGCGATCAAAACTACTACGCAGTTTGCCGGGGTGTGTTAGCAGATAGAGGAAGTGAAAAAGGCCTACTTCATTCCCCACCGGAAGATGAGGAATTAAAAATGATGCTGGAGGATGCACTAACAGAATGCATTAACGCACAGACAATTAAAAGAAAAGAAGCTATTGATCTAATTGTAGGTTTACTTCAGAAAAAATAAATGCCCCAGCAAAATGAAAGTCTTAATTTAGGTGTTGTTGTTTCAACTATAACCTGTAGGTTATGAAATACAATATTGGTCCCTGCAGACTTATTGCAGTGCTGGAACTAAACCCCCGGGGGAAAGTGACTCGGTATATACCTATGGGTGAGGAGGTGCGGCCCAGCCCCTCAATAAACCCTGACCCTGTTTCTAGACAAATATCGCTGATTTTCCCTACCCTGTTTAAGACAGAATTACGAGTTTTTGAATAACCCTGTGAACTTAAGACATAAATTAAGTTTGCGGTTACAGAATTGTGTGGGCTTTCTTGTTGTTGTAAGTGTCACTGGAAATTTTAGTGTGGCCTGAGCATCAAGTAGCCAAAGTTCAACCGGAAGTCAACATTAATTTACAAGAGCTTGTAAAAATTTTGCTGTTTATCGTCCAAGAAAAGGTATCCATTTAAGACAAAAATTGATAAATCGATACCCTGATTAAGACAAAAAAGATGAAATTCAATACCCTGTTTAAGGACAAAAATCCCGAAAAACATACCCTGGCTGGCCGCACTGTCCTCCATTACAGCACTTTGATTCAGGGAGTACCCCGCCGCCCCGCCCCCCCCCCCCCGGGGAACTAACATCGCAGGTCTTTGATGACCCCAGCCATTCGCGAGTACATGGAAGTTACAAAGTAGTTTAATATAAGCCGAGAAATTTTTGGAGATTTGGATTTGTGGAATAGTATCGCTATTTCCGTGTATAGAATAGTGGGTTATAATTACCTGTGGGAAAAATGGATGGTACAACAAGGTTTCACCATGAGCAACACTAATAAAAACACAAATGTACGTTTTTTTGCATGCTTTGTTTTCATTCAAAAAATGGCGGCAAGATTCCTGGAAATTTTCCGAAAAAGAAATACAAGAGCTCGCCGAAAACGCAGTAAACAAAAATACAGTCAAAACTACAAACGTGGATGAATGTTTGGAAAGTCGTGGAGAAAGCAAAGGACCATAGCGTAAGGACCGAGAATTCGTCAAGTGCAGACGTGGTCCCCTGGGAGGGAAACGCAAGATAAGGGGGAAAGATAGAGCCACTTCCTCTTCGCGAAAAAGGCCTCGGAAAACCACCAACTGCAACAAAAAACACTTTACCGTTAAAGGTCGATGAAGAGGCAAGCGATGGAAAAAATTGTGTACTTGGCGGAACAAAATCCAAAGTCACTCCTTTGTGGTATCTTGCTCACATCTTTATTTTGGTCTTCGAGGTTGCCAAGAACCCCAGGAAACGTCCTGTTCGAAGATTTCAAGCTTGAATAAGGTGGAATAAGGTCAACAAGGACGATCGACACTGGACCGATGCAACAGTTAAGAACGAAGAGCCATCTAACCAAAAATGTTTGCCACTGGAGGTCCCCGTCGTCCAGTCCAGGCCGGGTTGTTCAAAGCCGGATTAAGCTAACCCAGGTTAGCGAGAATTTTGATTTAGCAAGTTAGTCGACTAACTATGTTTCAGTTTTTGCAACTTTTCTGGTTAGGTCGTCTGTTTATATTGGTAACAGCAAGGACAAAATAATGGCACTTCACATGGAGGTGGGGGACCCCAAGGTAGGTGAGGTACGCCAACTACCTGTGGTAAGCAAGAAAGGCTAGCCTTCACATGCAATATGCTATAACGCCCGGGGCGCTGGGATGGAGGTTTTCCAAGTGCTTCGCAGAATGTGCTTCTTTTACTCGGTTATGGGCAACGCTTAATCTTGATAAGAGCTCGTTTCTTTTGTCGAAGGCTGTTATTTACGAGGCAGCTGCTCATATTTCATTCAAACAGGGCAAATTTTCAAGGGCGGTACAGTGAGCCTGTGAAAAGGCCCAAATTTCGATCGAAGAGGATCAATCGCTAAAGCTTACTAACACGGTCGGCGTACTCGTTTTTGGCGTAAGCAATCGCCGACAGGCCCTTGCTCAAAAATCCTTTGCCAGTTAACCCGGGTCGGGTTAGCGCCCTGAGGAAGGTTTAGTCCTGGAATCTATCCGGAAAGTATTGGGTGGCATTGAATATTCAACATTTTTTGTAGCCGTGCGGGGTCGATGCCTTTTCGCGATTGGTTATATATATGGATGATAATGTGCCAGCGACCGGCTAAACATCATCCCCCCCCACCCTACCTCCAGCATTCAGCTTATGGAGAAAACAAAATTACTACCCCGCCTGAGCGGGCGGCGTGTTACTCCGGCACGGCTGACGGGCGACAACCCGCCTAGGTTGAGGTACCACTTGCTGTTTTCCACCATCCCCTCTTCATGTGAAAGCATTCAAGAAAAAAAGAGAGATTGGTATGGAGAGATTGGTTACCCCAGCGAAGGGACGGGGGACTCCTGCACCTACCTGGGGTCCCCCACCAATCACATGTGAACAGGCCCTAAAGTTAACGTTTAAAATCGCTGGGGTTAAGGTTACCCGCCTTTTCGGGAACAACCCGACCCAGTTTCTACAAAACATTTCTTGCCATGCACAGACCAGAAAAAAACGAAACAATACAGTGGCCCCTTTTTATCCTGCCACTTACCTGACCAAACCAATATCCGAATTTGGTTTCTAGTGAGGCACAATGCCAGCAACAGAGAATGGGTGCCCGGGGGGAGTACTCCCAGAAAAGTCGGCTGGGGGTGTGGCGGCCCGCTTCCACCAAAAAAACCCGTTACCCTGTTTATGACCAACATCTGCAAAGATTCCCTGCCCTTTTTTATAACCTGGACCAGAAAATTCGAAACCCTATTTATGACCTGACTCTTTCATCAAAATCCTGTTTCGGGACCTGCGTTATAATTAGGTGGGGGTCCGCTAGTAGGGCGTGTTCAGAGGGCGAATGTTGAACTTACCGCTAACACCCATGGGCCCCTGTGTAAAACACGGATTTGGGAAGGCTTTGTGCATTTTCTTTTCGATAATGAATAAAAAAAGTTTCTTTCTTCTTAAGAACATAAACCCATATCAAGGCTAGGAGCACAAAAGGCGTGGTCACCCGGGCGGGGGTGGGTTGTGGGACACAAATTGCCAAAATCAGCTAGAATGGATACCCTGTTTATGACTCAACACGTGGGGATGAAAAAACCGAACGGTCAGCCTTTCTTAGGTGAAGGTGACTGAAACAAAAATCGTGCTGTGGAGAGCACGAAAAATTCCTGCAAGCGAAAAATTCCCACCCACGCGGCCCAATCATATTTTTAAATGGCCCATCCCTTTCTCGGCTTCTGTTACCTAAAACAAATAATAGTCATGACCTGTAGTGGTCGGCAAAAGTGGGTATCCAAAGGCAATAATACCGGCTCGATAATATGTCCAAAACATTATCCATAACCACTCAGACTGGCTGAAGGTGTGTGTGTACGGCTCCTGGTATTGTTTGGCGATTTTGCTGATCGCTCAGTTATTCTTTGCCAGATACCACTACAGGTCATTGCTGATAGCCGACAAATCATTCACCTATGGACGAAATCTTGGTCTTACGTGGGATAGGGGGGGGGAAAGACTGTGTGCTCTAAAAGAAACATATACAATTTGGTCCACTGGATTATTCCTCGGGAGGGCGTAAAAGCCTTGTTGTTTGGAAGTATTGTGGACTGGACTGGAAGCAAAAAAAAAGAAACCGCAAAGTGTTTTGGAATCAGGGTAAAGGTCAATTCCTTTTTTAAAATAACAAGCATGAGATAAATCTCAAGGTATTTGATACAAAATAATTGGCAATTATGAAAACAGACCATTTCATCTCCGTAAGATAAGTGGATGCCGTCGAGGTAATGACCACTGGCTTGTAAGCCCGCTGCAGGAGATAGTCTTTTCGACAGCCCAATGTGATTATGGGCGGGGCCGCGTTTGGCGCCTAATAGCGTTGTTTTTACAAGTCGACACCAAGGGGATGTTTAGAAGAAAAATTCAGAGAAAAGGTATCACCGAGAGTTTATACTGTTTGGGTTCAAAGGGTGGAGTTTATATTTAGTTTAAAAAGGTATGGGAAAAATGTTGACAAGAAAAATTTTAGTGGGGGCGCACTAATCAGGGCCGTGACATGCGTAAAATAGAAATAACAACAATTATCGCGAATAAGAAGCGAATAATATTAACTAATTTAGAGTGTGGGGTCTCGTGTAGTTTTATAAGCTCTTTGCGCGGGTTCGTGATCAGGTGGTGGTGGTTGGTCGTCTGGAATAAAGTATGTTTTGCCGTGTAGGTCGTTTTCAAGATATCCGACAAGGAAGGCCTGAAAACTGCAGTATGAAACTAGAAACAATAATCTCTTATGCGTCCAGAGTGCTGATCAAGATGACAGTTGTGCGTCGCTTTAGCACGGAGCTGTGTGTGTGGGTGGGGGAAACCGGGGTGACATATATGTAAAATTCTTCACGGGGCTTATCTTGAAGAACACACTTTCGTGGTTGTAGATGGATCGTAACGTATACTTGAGTGCTGATAACGTAACCCCAGGGGATGAAGTAACTTCAACACGAGCGGAGCCTTGGGGTCACTGCGTTGTTGGACCGTTTTCTCGTAGTATACATCCAAACCCGCATTGAGCTTTACAGTTCAGTGGTGAAGCGCGCTCTATTGTGTGGGTAAAAATATAACTGACTCGGACGTGTGTAGGTACAATTTTTCAAGGCAGCGGTTGACTCAACAATTAGCGGCAACGGTGCCACCTTGCAAAAACAAGCTAATAGTGCTGTGTAAGCGTCTTGGAGCTAAATGGACAGATTCTTTTTCGTGAGCATCGCTGTGCTTCTTCTCTCTGATGTCCTAGTCTGATAATCCAGGTAAGATAATCGTTGTCGTTTTTACGCTTCCGGTAGTTGATGTAAACATGATTAGAAGGGGTTAAGCGGAATCGAATTCCACGATGAGCAAATTGGAGGCAAAAAGAGGTAGAGCTCAGTAAAAGCCGATCGAGTAGTTTAGGAGCCCATCTCTTCTCGATACACCATCATACAGAAATCTATCGGGCAGAAAACACTTAAACCCCATGCACTAAAAGGTAGTACCTTGTTTGACGATACTGTTAGATCGGACTTTCACATCCCACAGATGCAACCTAAAGAAAATAAGAATGTCGGGAGATCGCCACAGGGATTTTTTCCAATTTTTGAGCAAATCAAAGGGGGTATAGCGATCTTTCCAGATTAAAGGTGGCATTAAAATCCATCTAATATGGAAAATTTCCCCCCCAAAATTTCCTAATATCGTCAATTTAGTCAAAGATGCATTTTATGGCGCTGTTTCACATTTGAGTTTATATTATCACGGGATGCCTCTTATTGGTGACTCGCACGGGGCGGGGGAAGAGGGAGATTCGTTATTTATGTGGGAGACTCTTGATGTAATAATCCGAGGCTAGGAGGGTTGATCGATAAGTTTTGGACAACGAGGAAAAATTTGTATCAATTTAATTTTCGCTAAAATTTTAGTCACTTTTTTTAAAATGTGCACTGACAATCTCATGAACAGTATATGGAACAAATTACTGTCCTTTCACGAGCTCTGCACAAACGACACGTTTTAGAGAACATTACGGTAGGGTTAAATATCCCTTGTGGGTCGTATGGGCTATGTAAAAAGTATGGTACGACCTAGCAGTTTTTGACCATGTTTGTCTGATAGGAAAAATCCTAGAGTTTTGGTGTGAAAGAAGGTACGGGTTTCAAAGGTTAGGCTACACAGCCCTACCAAAAATTTAGGGAGTAAAAACATATCCCTGGGGCATCCCGGTGTGTGTTTATGCATGGAGGTTGTTTATATATGGTCAAAATTTCTAACATTTCTTTCAATCGCGAATCTTAACAGACCCGGGCATTCTGGCCCGAGAGACTAAAAACTTACACTGTCCAACGCTTTATTTTGTGATCGTCTTGGCGAGGGAGGTCCCATGCTGCTTTAGATCGAAGATTTCCGTCCAGGCGTTTGTCTGCCACCATCGAACCCACTAAAGCGAGTTGAAAACATTCAAAGTTTGCAACTCTAAAGGAACATGTCAAAGCCCCAGCAGACCCGGAGGTCATATGTTGAAATATTTTTTTTGTCTAGTCTAAACACTTGAAAACGATCGATAAAATGATTGAACAAAAATTACAAAGATCCAGTCGTGTTTAGTGCTTTAAATGGGGTTACAAGTTTTTATTCCCGGCTAATTATACTTCTCTTTATTAATTGAGGTGCAGGGCGGTTTGTTTCTCTAAAAAATTGTTGTTTGCCGTGTACGAGTCAAGGAGTATTGGTAATTTAAAGAGAGAATCGGTTCTTGAAAGTCCTTGACCGAAAAGTGGGCTTGGAACAAATTTTATGCAAAACAGACCGAGCAGGGTACGAAAAACTGCTTTAAAAATGTTTACGAGATTGCATTACACGGGATTTCTTTTTGAACGATTTGCTCTGTTGGATACGCGATTGCATTCATAGACTTTACCTGAAGCTGGTAATATCTGTTTAATACTGTCTCTCGAGAGTTTTAAAAAAATTAAACGATGGTCACGAACCCTTACCTGGCAGAGGTCGCCGTGCCCGCCATTTGCGCAAGAAGATGAGAGGTGTATAAGTCCACGAATCCACGCCAACAAGAATTTTCAACAGTCATTCCTCAAAAAGATGAAAAAAAGAGGGAGGAGAAAAAGAAAAAAAAAAAAAAGGAGAAAGGGGTGGGAACGGCGGTTAAATCTCTTCTTTATTACTTGTCAATCGACATACAAAAAAAGGGGGGGGGGGAAAAACAAAAAGGGGGGGGGGTGTCTCGAGAAGGAGCCGTTTCATTCGCGACAAATGTCCTTCCCAATCCAATGCAATCTCATATCAGGTTTTGATTCGTAACTGCCGGGTGGAGAGCGTTTCGTCTTGGGGCCTTGCGATGGTTTGTTCTCCCTTAAGTTTAGCTTTGAACAGCTTAAAATTACAATTCGCTCTCTGGGCTGTCTTTGTCTCACTATTTATTTTTCTCTTTTTAATTAACGCTATTTTAGTCAAAAGGTATGTTAGTAATACTTTTACCGCAAGAACCAAATCAACTCATTATTTAACTGCGGTGAAGTTCAACTCGGAACGCCGTCGGCGACTTCTTTGAATATTCAGTAGCGTGATGCTTGAGGTGCGATGTTTTTGGGTCTAGAAGTTCGATTTTGTAAGACAAAATTCACTCAAGTTTTCAGCTCAGTCTTTTTCCCTGTCTCATATAAAAGACTGGTGGGGGGATAGTGTAAGATTACGAGCAAATGACTCCTGCTATCGGGGGTCCAGGGTGGTCCGTCAAGGGGCTGAGTGATAAGAGGGGCACATGAATACTAAATAGGTGCGGGTTATTTGTTAAGTGATTAGGGGCCGCAGGAGTGCATGGTCAATCCTGTGGGTGTTACAAATAGAAAAACCCGCGGTTGTTCCGTGAGTCCTCACGGGGTACTCCCATAGATGGTATGGTTTTTAATATTTTTGTGTGACCGTGAGCCGTTTTGGTCGTCAATGATAGGGTAAAGGGTTTTGGGAAGCAGGCCGCATCCACCCCTTCTTGATTTTTATATGTGAGTAGCTACAACGGGTTCAGTTTATTATTGTATTGTGGTTGTTTTCATCGCAAGGCTCACCACAACTTGGTCAGTAATTTTTAAACCTTTAAAGATTACAGTAAACGTTTATTGTATAAAATTAAATGGAATTACAAAGGATTTCGAGTCACAACCAAGAGAAATGGTCTCTTTCAAACACCACTACAAGCAGATCGAAGATATCAATTGGCGAAACCTTCGGAACATCTCGCCAGTTTTTGGACAATGTTTTGAAAATCTTTGCAATATTTTCGAAAAAATCGAAGGGAAAACGCCTTGTCCGGCTTAGTTCGAAGAAACAATCGGTTTGGAAAATAATTCGAGGAAATGGTAGTTCAAGGAAGCAAAAATTGAAAATGGGGCCAGTAAGAAATAAATGGTTTCAAGGAAACGTAAGAGGATGAATAATGAGAGGGATGATAATGGGGAAAAATGATACACTGAAAAACCGTTGCTATACGATACGATGAGAAAAAGTGATACACAAAAGAGGACACAAAGTCGGCTGTGGGTGATAGTGAATCAGGGGGGCATGGCCTCGGGTGGGGGGCTAGTATCCTAACACTGTGACGCTGTGGACATGGGATCGAAAGTGCAAACAATGTTTAACAGTCAAATGGGCTGGGCGGAAGGAGCGTGGAGTGCAACGTTTCGTCGAAAAACCAAGGGAGCCTTTTTAAGATTTTTTGACCAACTGATACTACAAATCTTAAGAATGCATTCAACCTCTTTTTTGAGAAATGTCAAGCAACATGTCAGGCATTAGTTCAGTACCCCCCCCCCCCGCCTCCATCTACCCTACATGCTTGCGTAACATTAGGGAAAGGCAATTTACGCATCACAGATCTATTATTTCTCTATCAGGTGGCGCTGGAGACAGAATGGAGATGAGAGAAACCTTGTAAGAAGTTGGTTTGTCCAAGGGGACAAATGTGCGTGCCTTTGATGGACAATGGAGTAAAGCGCACCATCTGTCAATGTCCGAAACCTGCCCCCCGGAGTCAGTCAACGAACCTGTCTGCAGTTACTACAACAGAGAATTTAACGAGCCGGTGCGAGATGCACAAGTTACGCATGCGCACATGACTTTGACTACTGAAGGTCAAGACCAAGGAAACTGTCCCTTCAGAGAGTAAGCACACAACTGTTTACGGGGGCCGAAAACACGACGAGGATCCCCTATTCCCCGTCTTTTCCCATTCCCGATGTCTCACATGTTATGTCTGCTCGAAGGGCCAGGTAACCCCAAGGCTGCACGAGTGATTTACCAGCAGCCGAACGCTTGGCTTACCTTTTTTGTTTCGCCTACCGGTTGCGCTCAGAAACCAAAAGCAGTCCGTCTTTTTGACTCTTGTAGACTACATTTTCTTTGATTCTAGCTTAGGCTCAGTCACGAGGCGCTGATTACGAAATGAACAAAGCGAACCCAGCTGTGAAAATTTGCGTCTTCAGTCAACACGGCAGAAAAAGTCACGACTAAAACTAAAAACCGGCCCATAGGGAAAACAATTCAGTGATTCCCAGCTAGAGTTAGAGACATTACGGTTTTAGCGATCGACTGATTTGTTTTTTTCTGTTGCAGATCCAAACGTGTGTTCAGACTTCCAACTGCTTACAAGTTTCCGAGCCGTTACTTGGAATGGATTCTGGTTTGCTCCGCTGAGCATTCCCATTGACCCTGCCTTTCAATTTAGACTTCGATGTCGTGCTGAGCTCGCTCACTGAAGACGACGCCTAGACTGTCCTTTCGGTAGAACTTGGTTTGTTTTGCAGAGCCTGACTTGAGACCGTCACCAACGTGTTCTTTATCGAGAGCGTTACGTGTTGACATCACCTGTGAGGGTGCACTTGAACCAGGCGTCCTCTTACTCTAGCGAGTGCACCGCAAAAGAACATTAAGGTCGGGAACGGGTTGATAGTCTCGAAAACAGCCGTCTTCTTCGCTCTCGGGCCGGGAGTGAAGAAGGGGGCTGTTTTCGCAGGCTAGTTGACCTCTCTTCTTTCATTCACCTCTAACTCCCCTTTTTATCACAGGACCTCATCCCTTGATATCCCCCAGGACCTCATCCCTTGAT
>JAHPZR010053201.1:0-19009 GCA_019787425.1 Platygyra sinensis | reverse complement strand
AGTGTCTCTCGACCGTGCGCGAGGCATCGGGAGTGACTAGATATGGAAAGCTGGGTTGGCATTGGCGTCCTAGAAGGGTACCGAACCAGAGCTGTTACGGATATCACCAGATCAGCCACGAAGGCGATGCCATGGAGATATTCGTAATAGCACCCTACGCTTCCGGTTAACTGAGGCGACTTGTCCCCTTTATATATTGATCGCCAGCAAATTCCTCACACTTATGGTAAGCGGATCGAGGATTCTGATTTTTTTCCGCGTAACCCACAAGATTTTGTTCCGAACAAGTTGTAAAAGGCACCGATCATCAAATTAAGTTCACAGTCTCGTAGCAGGTTTGTTTAAAGAACATTTAATTTTTGTTTATTTCTCATACGCATGCGTAGTAGGTTTATTGTTCTCTGCTTGCGGGAATGTTTAATTTGTGAATTAGAGAGGTTAAGCATGACGTTTACGGCAAACGGCAGAAATGAAACTTTTGCCGTCTGTCTTCAGCTCTCTGTACAGTAAAATCAAAATAATTGTATTTGCAGTGAATAGTTCTATTTTTGTATGATTTATTTAAGGATTACAAGAATAGAATAGAAAATCAGCGGTGACCTTTGCCGTTCGCCGTTTGCCGTAAACGTCATGCTTTAAACTCACTATTATTGCAATGTAGTGTGAGTTTTTGGTCTGCTCTTTAAGTTCCTATTACGGTCGCGTATGGTTTTAGATTATTTTATAACTATGCTAAATTTCTCTTCGCTTGAATTTGTTTAAACCAGTCACTCAGTCTCAGGGATAAACTGTACTGCAAGGACCATTTGAACAAACAGCAGCGGAGTGAAGCGATCTTGGTTTAGATCAGGATCAGCAGTGTAACTTTTTCCAAAATTGAATTTTACGCAATTTATGAATCGCAACGTTAAAATACTAAGTAGAGGATTGTATTCACCAAGTTTAAAGAATATAGGTTGGATAGAAGACGCTCAGTTTATTTTTCTAATTTTCCCCCTTCTACCCTGCTTAATTTACAGACAAATGTATGGAAAATTAGAAACATTAATTGAGCGCGTTCTAGCCAAGCTACATCCTTCAAACTTGGTGAATACAATCTTCTGCTCAGTATTTTAACCCTGTGATTCATAAATTGCCTAAAATTCAATTTGGAAAAAGTTATTTGCCATCGGATTCCCACACAAACACTATTAAAAATTTCTGACCGCTTTACCTACCCGTCAAGATGGCGCCGAATGATAAGGCCTATTGAAAGGCTGAGCGGAGGTTGCCCTTTTCAGACGTCCGGTCGCGCGCGAGTCAGCCTTTCAGTTGGGGTTTCATAATCAGTCTAACGACTTCTGTGGATCTTTCAGAGTTTTAGTAAAGACTGCCTGTGTCGATTTATTTGGCTTCAGAATGTAAACATCATTACCTCATTATCCTTGTGTTCATTATGTTTGTCTTATTTCCTGAGAGGCTGCAAAACATTACGTGTCACGTATTGCGTGACGTAGTTGACGATGTCACGCTAGTCATGCAAATAAATAATATCAACATTTCGGGACTTTATGGTCTTACACGATTATTTATCATGTTATTGTTCATTACATATCCCCACCCCAAAAAGGCCTTCAAAATATTTCATACAAAATCCATAAAGCCTGCAATGAGTGCCTGTAAACAGGGCACAGCATGTGGCTTAGGTATATCATTGGTTTCTGTTCAGACCACGGCTTGGTCAGCCACGTGGAGTTCTCTAATCACTGCTGCTTCTACCGTTGAAAGGCAATGGCATCGGAAGAGTCTGAGGGCCAGAATCCCACAACCCCCTCTTTTAGCCTCCTAGGCAGAGGCTCTTGGGGTTTGTCATGCATTTTTCCTTCTCCACAGCCGTCTGTGTAGGAGGCCATGAGGAGGCTAATCTTGTTCGAGGTTAGAATTATACCCATGACCAGACTGGCTTGCAGATAGCTAGTACTAGTCTAACAAGCCCACTTAGACTAGTACTAGCTATCCACATGCCAGTCTAACTGTAAAATATGAAATGAATGAAAATAAAGATTGCTGTTGTTGTAGTTTTTATTTCCCTTATCAGTTACTAAAAAACATAAAAAAAGACAAGACTACGAGCCCATTACTCCCATAAGTCAATGCAACAGCACTTTTACGCACCAGACAATTTAGATATATTTCCTGCGAAATATGCCAGTTCCAGTCTACATGAGCATGCTTCGGTAAGGATCTCACATGAACATGTCGATATCATGTCAACATTAGTCATTAGTCACGTTTAGTATTTCTTATTTGCATTACAATGTAATCCAACTTGGATGGGAGGCAATTTTGGGACAAAACTACAAATTGCCTCACATAGACTCACATACATGTTAGATTTCATTGTAATGCAAATGAGCAGGGTTAACCGTGAAAAGGGCTATTGGTCACGAGGGTTTCTGTGGGGATCTGAATTCAAGATAAATTCACGCTAAAAACAGATTGGTCTGTGTAAATGCTGTGACAGGAATATGGGGTAGTTGCAGGCTCCTAGTGATGGGCTCATGACAAGACTAAAATCAAGGAAAAAACACACTGAAAACATTCACCTGAACTTTATTTTAAAATAAAACAAGTTAGCACAATTCCTGGTACTTTCCTTTCATGTGCAGTTCCAGAAAATAGCTATACTCCACCCCCAGAGGGGATTGGAATTTCCTGGGGGGGGGGGGGGTTGTAAGGCCAAAAAAATTAAAGAAATGTATGAAGCCTAATTAGAATTTCCAGAGGAGTGGGGGTCTTAAGAAAAATCCTTCTGTGGGGGAGGTATGAATATTTTCTGGAATTACACAATAAGTATGACACAAGTTTGTTGATAACACGCCTATGCCTTTTAAATAAATGCTCCCTTTCTTATATTTACTTTGTATTTATAGTTAAAATATATATACAGGATCAAAAGTGATTACGTCTATTAAATACTGACAATTTACCCAGTTTAGACGGTTTACTACCGTATCCATGCTTAATTTAAGCCAGTACATATACTGTACACGTTTTTCCCGAATTTTAACTTAAAGAAATACCCAGATTGAGCCTCGGGAACATCTCCTTATGGTTGCTCAGTAGCATGATGTCCTACATGACACAAATTAATGGTGCTAATGTTCTGGGAGAGTTCCCTCTGTTTTCCAATTGGACAAAAATCAGCAATCGTTTTGAACATTCGTTTCCCCAATATACATGTAACATCAAAATCAAGTTTTTCCTCTATCACGTTGGAGCAAGTTCAGTGAGCTCATCCCAGTACTTTTTTGGTGTCAACAGGATAGGTCGCAATCACACAATCCTCCATTACATAAGAAAGTGATTTAACATGGCTATTTCAGTGGCAAAATCTTGGATTTGCATCCTTCCTCAGCTGTCATTCTGTGGCTAGGAATAGAACTTTCCTGTTCTAATAACTACCATCAGCAAAATCCTTGTTTAAAACTTGCTGTTCAGCGGCTTCTTCCATTGAATCAGATTCTGCAGTGTCAACTATTGTTCGAGTAGCTTCTTTGTCTGCTGTATCACCAGTTAAAGGTACAATGCTAACTTCACTTTTCACTTCCGTAGGAGTCTTGCTAGCCATAGTTTCTTCTTCCATGCTATTTTTATGATTCTCACAAGTATCTGTTGTGTTATTGGTGGGGTCTTCAACAAGTAATCCTAAATCATTTTCATTTACAGTATCGCATGAACTTCTTTGTTCCAGGGACTCTGTCATGTTAGCAGATTCAGGTGTCTCAGCTTGACATATGTGACTGTCTCTACCGAGCATGTTCTCTCTCTTACCGGCCAGAAGCTGTTGATTTGTCAGCCTGGGCTCTGTGGTGGAACACATCTCATCTTCAGCTATGCAACTTTCAGGGTCAGTGGCCTGCGGTGAAATATGCTGTTGGTCTTTTTCATCAACCAAGGGAGCACCCTGACTATCGATTGCCTCCATGCTGTTGTTTAAGTTTGCTGAATTATTTTCACCTTGGTAATTAACAGAATCTGCCTTGCTCTCTTCCCTCTTGGATATGTCTTCAAGTTGATGTCTGGTTGCTTCATCCAATTGTTGTTCATCGACAGAGCTGCATCCCTCAGGGTCCCCATCTCTTTCACCCACAGGCATCCCACTTTCGACCTCATCAAACGAGACCTTGCCAGCTTGTGCTTGGCTTGATGCTGAAACTAGAGCGATCTTGAATCCATAGCAGGGCTTGTTTTGTTGCTCGACCCTACCGTCCAATTCCTTAAAATTAAAATCTGTCCTGGGTCTGATAGCATCACGTGACAAATCCCCGACTGGGGACTCTGCCCCAACCCCCTCCTCTCGCTCATGTAAGATAGTGTCCAGACTATCGCGGCTTTTCCTCATCTCATGGATTTCTTCACTGATTCCTTCTAAGTTTTTCAATGCTAAGGAATACTTTTGTTTTGCTTCTTGGAGACCTTCTTGAGTAATTTCAACTTGCTTCTTGTGAGCCTGATGAGGGGAAAATAAAATCTTAGTTTCTGTTTATTGGTTTAATTTTAATTTGACTTAAACACATGAGGGAAATTGAGGTATGTAAGTTGGTGATTACCCAGCCAATTAAAATCCCTGAAATAAAGCCTACAGAAATTCTAAAATGGAAACTAGATGCTATGGCGATTGGACACAGTCTACACTTTGATTTTATCTTGACATCTTATATGTCGCAGCTGCAAAGCTCAAACAGAACAGGTTTTTAATTTACAGTGTACACGATGTTGGAGAGTTTAAACTTTTGCATACTGCTCAAGTCTGTGTTCTTTTACCACGATTCTAGTTCTTTGTTTTTGCATCAGCAGTTTAAAAGAAAGAGTGCATAGAAACTATCTTCAGCCACCTAATAATACAATCAGTGACTTCACAAAAGGAACAAAGACAACAACAAGAACAACATCATAAAGTGAAATCAGTTACCTAATTTTTAGTTACACATATTCTTTAACTCTAAAACATTAAAAACCCAGATCATTTATTTACCTCTAAGATTTGGTCATACTTCATCTTCAAATCAAAGTATGGTCTACAATGAAACAGTTGAATTACATTTAAAGCTCATGCATTTATTTAACAAAATATTTTTAAAAGTTTTAGTAAGCTTAGGCGGTCGCTTATGGGAGGTGGTAGCTGATGAAAGCTTAGAACATATCGAGTCAAAATTTTGTGTCATTAGCATATGGCAATTTTAAGGCATTTAAGGTCCTCTCTTTTTAAGACTGATAGAGTATTGCAGACTGTATGTGCATAGTCCAAGCTACCTTGATTTGCTGATGGCGGACTTCAGTTTTGTTCTCAACTCCGTCACTTGACTGCCAGCTTGACTAAATGCACGTGCTGTCTCAAGATGTTCTCTTTCGCTCAGAGCTCGCTCCTTATCAGACTCCATCACCTACCAGGGCAAAAGTAACACATCTAAATTAAAATGGAAAATATGATATAAAGTTCTGCATGTCCTATTTAAGGCCCCTTCCTATCAATCCACTCCCCTTGGCAAGTGGTCAAGCAAAGTCTCCCAGTGCAAAGTTCTGGCAAGAAGTCCAAAAATATTGGACTTCCAGTAGGACTTCACAATCTTTGGATAAACCTGTTATAGTAAGTCACTCCTGTTTAACACTCTGGCACCAAACACAAAAAAACCACAATCTGAGGCAAATCACAAATTTACAGTGATCTAGAGTAATTTGAACAAAACCAACCAATATCCAAAGGAATAAATGGATTCACTGAACATTTTACTGAAAATATAATTCCATGCGAAACTTTCAATAGTGCGAGTTCTTGATAACTCTTTGCACTTCTGACTTACCCATTACTATTTTGATTATCATAACAAGAAATGTGTTACTCAATTTGAGTTTAAAGTGTGGTAATAAACTTTTTGTTAACTTCACAGTACACAGTGGACTCACAGCTGTAATTACCAACAAAATCTACACAGGTCACCCAACCTTAAGAACAGCTTGATTCAACATTTCTTGCCAAGTTGGATCCAGTACTTTGTGTTCTTTGGATGTGGAAACCAGTCTCTGCTCTGCTATGGTAAGCATTTTTTTGGCTGCCTGGTGAGCACTACATGCTCTCTCATATTTCAGGGCTGCTTTCTGCGTCTCAATCTGTGACTAACATAATAATGGCAGGACTTAATTTGTTTCTATTCCAATCTTTACTACCCCTAAAAATATATCCAAGGATTCTTCAAGATCATGATGAGCAGCTTATCAACAATCTTTAATATACTGAGATATTACCACACTCTGGTTAAGAATCCCTGGAATTTTTATGATCAGTCTTGCCAGTATATTTAGGGATCTTTATCCTAAAGGATTCTCTTACCCATCGACACTTGCAAAAGTCCAGGTTTTCTAAGAGTTCAGCAGCAAAAAGACTACTGACAAAATTTCTAACCTGCTTTGCTTTACGGACAGCATCATAATAAGGTCGCGCCTGATTTATGCACTTTCCTAAAAAGGTGGCTTGACTTTTAAGAATGTACGCTGACTCTGTTAAGGTCTGTCTGAAGGTTGCTTGGAGATCCTGAAAATAAGATGTTTCAACATTTCAATATGTTAATAATAGACCAATTTTGTTAAAAGTCGGCTTAATACAATAGAACTCAGTATAAGAATCTGGGGAATAACTACAGAGAACTTTAGGGCTAATTATTCCCCAGAGCATCGTGCTGAGATCTATTGCATCAGGCTGAATTTTAATATATTGAAACTGGTTTATTACATGTACCGACAGAACCACCTTCATGAGGTTCCAGAAAATATACTTAACCCATTAGGGGTTAAATTGGTAATTCCTAGAGTGGGTTGGGGGGGGGGGGGAAACTAAAATTCCCAGAGGAATCCCAAACACCCTATGTGGGAGGGGCATGGATATTTTCTTGATGACAACACAAGATGATTTCAAACAGATATCTCACCTCAAACATATTAAATATGGATAAAGAATCAGTGAAATTCAGTTGTATTAAGTAAATGGAATTGTGGCTAAATTTCCACTGTTCGATCGGTTCTGATCCCTGAGTGTCCTCCTGGCTCCTCTCTTGAAAACAACGCAGCAGCGGCAGTGGCAACTTAAACTACTTGTACCTTTTCATTTTTCCCCAAAAATTAATGACAGAGCTCTTAAGGTAGATCTCTGATTATAAGTCTCTAGTGCGTGCAGAATTGATCACAAGAAGGGACAGACAAGTGTTTACTTTGACAATATTGTACGCTGCTGAGGAAAAATCACATTTATATTTAAACAAGGATTCTTTAAACAGAATTGTAGTATAGTTCTCAAGTAAAGCGACGAATGAACATTATGACCAAGCAATGAAGTTATTTTGGAAGAAAGGAGGAGAAATGAGTTATATTCTCAAAGTCTACTAATATTCACAACTTGGGTAAAAGCACCCACTGAAAATAAGTCCAGTTAAAGCTAATCTAAAATTGAGGCTTGAATGGAAGAGTTTCTAAGATGTTTCATGTGTAATGTGTAATGTGTAATGTGTAATGTCGCGAGTTAGAGGACAAACGTACATGTCCCCTTTACATTGCTTTATTGCGCCTATTAGCTAGACAAAACGTTTATACCAAAAATTGTAACCACCACGATATACAATGCAGAAAGCAAAACAATCTACGCTAATATAAGCTTATAAATACTGAGCTGTTTACGTGCGGAGATACAGTACCTCGAGATCTTGTTCTAGGCGGTTGATTTCTGCAGTAGAAGAATTTAGCCGATCGAGCTCTCCCTGAAATGACAGAGAATCACTTACAATGGATTAAACGAATCTATATCAATCTGAGGTTTTTGCTAGCAAGCGGAGCGCAAAAATGAATAATGCATTAAAACACTGAATTTACAGGGAGTTGCACACGAGCAATAGTCAAAATGCTATGTAAGTAAGGTAACCTTTACACGGGGATCTAATGTTTCTTCGCTATCTTCCTCTTCTTCTTCATCGCCGTCGCCAGCTCGAAACTGCTGTTTACTGTCAGAAACGATCTGTGACGCCATTTCTAAGAAAACATTTTGGTAAAAGTGGTATAAAGTTAAAGGTTAGAGAAGCTGGTAATATTACATGAACACGGAGCCAACCCTAAGCAGGTGTTTTATGTTCAGCCTCGATTGCATGTTGGCTTTTTCCGCCTGGCTGAAATCGACTGTTCGGTTTCATTAATTCTTTCTTTCGGATTCCAAATCTAAATAATCATTTACATATTGATATCTTTATGTCACTTTTTCCGACAAAGATTCTATAACGGATGTGCAATATTTTTTTACAGTGTGCTCTCTGGATGAACTAGAAATCATGCAGGCAATTGCTACAATATAGTGTGGACTTTGCCGTAAAGCTGCGTTGAGTTCAATCAAACGCGAAATGTGTCTTTGTTGTGATGTGTCACCTCGTTATTAGCTATTTCGTGCCTAGGCGATGGCGAGGTTCCTGTTGCGTCGCTGTACCAGCCATGGTTAGTTTTCTCGTCCTCGTATCAGTGTTAAAGCAAAGAAGTGAGCCAAAAGACGAGTTAGCCGATTTCTCGTACGAACTGGAGGGTCAAATTATCGTAAATAGAGATCATCTCGGACTTAGCTACTGTCCCGTCTGCTTTGGTCGAAACGAAACTGTCTGCGAGGGCATTTTACACAATACGGTTAAAATACTCAGCAAAAAGGAGACTAAATCCAAAAAAACATGGAAACCAAGAGCTGTAGGTTTGTGGAATACGAAGCGAATTTCAATCAAGCATTATGGAAATACCAGCGAGTTTTACAAACTAGATAATGAAATCTGCAGTATTGTAGGAAAGATAAACAGTCCGTGCGAGATTGATGTCGCGTGGAAATCATTCCTGAATGTTTCGTCTGTAGATAGGTAAGTAACAGTTCAAGAGCGTGCTGTGTGCAGCTATTAATAAAGATATGTTGGGTTTATACAGCTGATCTTATAAACCAAAACCGGTTCTATGATTTCCTGCTGGAATTAACATAATGTGTTATTGACTCTGTTGAAATGACCCGTTTCTGTTTTCTGTTTGTTCCATTTTGTTACAATTTTGTGCTCAGATCTGGTTTTGGTTAACCAACTTTTAAAGTCATTTCCAGTAATTTAGTGAGAAACGTGCACTTTTCCATAATGATTTCTTTCTTCTTATATGAAACGTGTTTCATTTATTCTGAAACAAAATAATGAATATGCGAATAAATCAAATAAACATATTCCCTCATAAAAAAAAAAAAAACTGAATTAACAAGGGTATTTTACAGGTCAGGGCCGCCCGGGTTGTTCAAAGCCCGATTAAGCTAACCCAGGGTTAGCGAGAATTTTGTTTTCAGTTTTGTAATTTTTTGGTGAAGTGTTCTGTTTATATTGTTTGCCCTTCAGTTTTGAGCTGTGGTAATCTCAAACTACACCAAACATTAGAGGTGAAGAACATTTTTAAACATGAAAACATAATGCTTCAGTTAACATTTAACCCTGGGTTAACGTTAACCGGCTTTCGAACAACCCGGCCCAGGTCTGTCAAGTACAAAAGATTAAAAGTACATTTAGATAATTATGCTTGAAACAGCACTGACCCCCCTGCCATCCTCTCCCACTGCCCTAAAAAGAAAAGAGACAAGAACTTGGATGTGTATCGATCATCATTTCCCTTATCACGAAATTTTATCAATCTACAGCCTTCTTAGGTGGGTAAAGTCTGCAAGCCAATTAAGTGGCACATCAAGCTGGCTTGTGAGCTTATCCCAGTCTTTTTACTTCACAAAATGTAATCCTTTTTTTCAGTTCAATGAAAGAAACCATGTACTGCCCATCCAGCAGGCTGATGGCAAAAGTAAAGAAGATATATTTTGGAGATAATGTACAAAACAGCCTAGTAAGGCATAACACTCTACACCTTACATCAACTCTGAATTTGAATCAGGAACCTATAATCTTTCAGGTAGGTCAGCAACGTCCAAAGGTGTACCATTAGGGAATTTACCATGCTGCTGTTGTGTGATGATGATGATGATGATGATGAAATGAGTTTTTTGAGCTGACAGCCTCTCTTAAAGGAGGTCACTCCAAAAAATGTATGTTTTTAGTCAGTGCTAATACAAACCTTGCACAAAATTAAAGCTACTCTTGGAAGTGTCAGCCTCTGAAGTGCAGGTTTTCTTTACGAAATTCATCTGCAAAGAAGCCCAAAATTTGAACATTGCTGCCGCCATTTTGAACAGTACCAGTGTTCACTCCAGTCCCCTGTATGATGAGTTTGCCTCTTTGTAACAAGACATATTTTATTCAGCCTCTGTTGGGACAGGTCTACAGGTGGGTATATGACTAGCTGACTTTTCCTCAGAATGCTGGAAATCCCATTTCTGACCCCTTCTCTAAAATTCTGTATTCGCCCTAGATACTGCCCTTTCTTGAACAAGCCCTCACTGGTGACTATAGACACTTATTTATCCTCTGCCCGAAAAATGCCCCCACACCCCCTCTTCAGGTTCTATAATAAGTTCACCTCTTTGATGATGGCAAGAAATTTATTAAGTCCTTGCCCTTTGAATCTTCGCTCAGCCTTGAATCTTTGATATAGGTGAAATATCTCTTAGATGGCCTTGCAACGAGAAGCCAGGTGAAAATTGTGTCCTTGTGGCATGAAAAATTCTTGAGTTAGTAATACTGATACCAGCAAATTTACTAAGAAATAAGAATCAATCAATCAGTCAATCAATGAATGAATGAATGAATGAATCAATCAATCAATGAATCAGTCGCTTTATTGATGTGGTCAGTACTCTTAGCTGCAAGCTAGTTTCTAGGAATTCCACGAAATAATTAAGGTAAAAATACAAGAAAAAAACTTCATTGGAAGTGTTTAAATGAAGCCAGATCTTGTGAAGGTTCTTCTTACCCATATGAGCTGTTTTGTCCTTCTTTCTTAATAAAGGTGTTTCCTTCAGAGAAGGGATGGCCTTTCCCTAAGTTCTATGGAGCTTGTGGTCGAGCAATCGTCATGGAGGATGCTGGACTTCCTCTTGATTCTTTCCTTTCACATTCTTGGCTAGAAAGAGCAGAACTTGCCCTGGCTGTTATCAAGATAGCAAAACAACTGACAAGCAATCTTGATCACTGGGGGCTCTATATAACAGAAATAGCACTAGACAATTTTGCTGTGTCAAATGGTACGGTTAGATTGGAAGATGCAAGTCACATCATAGTAGTTGACCTGTTACAGTCAAATATAAAAGGTAAATGTTAAATTATATTAAACAGATTCAAATGAATTAAAACATCTTTTAAGTGGGAAGCCAATGGTTATCATGTTCTGGGGCGGATCCAGGATTTGACGAAGGGGGGTTTGGATAAACGCCCACCCAAGGCGGTAGCCTCTAGGGGAGTCCGGGGGCCTGCTCCCCCAGAAAATTTTTAATTTTAGGGCCTCTGAGATGCGATTTCCAGCATTTTCAGAGACATTTGAAGTGGTTATTAGCTGAGTTGGTTCACTTTTTTTTAACCACGCGTTTGTTATACGTTCTTACGTTCAGTTAAGGGGGTTCGACAGAACCACCCGAACCACCCCTAGATCTGCCCTAGCATGTTTGACTGCATGCTTTGAGATGATTGTAGTCCTTGTAAGATATTTGGGGTAGGCTTTTCACCACTTGTAGGTTATAAATGATTCAGCACATACATGTATCAACCCTAGTTGTAACTATTTTTCCCTCTGCAGCTGAGCATAAGAAGACCGTGGATCAATGTTATAGGACAGAGCCTCACTGTCTGTCCTCACATCCCCATGAACTCTGTCAAGGTGTCATACGCGATCAAAACTACTACGCAGTTTGCCGGGGTGTGTTAGCAGATAGAGGAAGTGAAAAAGGCCTACTTCATTCCCCATCGGAAGATGAGGAATTTAAAATGATGCTGGAGGATGCACTAACAGAATGCATTAACGCACAGACAATTAAAAGAAAAGAAGCTATTGATCTAATTGTAGGTTTACTTCAGAACAAAATAAATGCCCCAGCAAAATGAAAGTCTTAATTAAGGTGTTGTTGTTCAACTATACATGTAGGTTATGAAAATACATATTTGTCCTGCAGAATTATTGCAGTGCTGGAACTAACATCGCAGGTCTTCGATGACCCCAGCCATTCCCAGTCATGGTAAGTTCAAGTAAGTTTAATATAAGCCGAGAAATTTTGGAGATTTGATTGGTAGATAGTATCACTATTTATGTGTATAAATAGTGGAAAAATGGGTGGTACAACAAGGTTACCATGACAGCACTAAACACAAATTACGTTTTTGCTTTTGTTTTCAAAAAATGGCGGCAAGATTCCTGGAAATTTCAGGGAAAGAAATACAACAGCTCGCCGAAAAAGCGGTAAACAAAAATACAGTCAAAACTAAACGTGGATGAATGTTTGGAAGTCGTGGACAGAAAGCAAGATCCATAGCGAAGGACCGAGAATTCGTCAAGTGCAGACTGGTCCTGGAGGGAAACGTAAGATAAAGGGGAAAGAAAGAGCACTTCTTCGCGAAAAAGGCCACGGAAAACAACCAAATGCAACAAAAACACTTTCCGTTAAAGGGCGATGAAGAGGCAGCGATGGAAAAAATTGTGTACTTGGCGAACAAAATCCAAAGTCACTCCTTTGTGGTATCTGCTCACTCTTTATTTTGGTCTTCGAGGTTGCCAAGAACACCATGAAACGTCTGTCGAAGATTTCAGCTTGAATAAGGTGGAATAAGGTCAACAAGGACGATCGACACTGGATCGAGGCACAGAAAGAACGAAGAGCCATCTAACCAAAAAAGTTTGCCACTGGAGGTCCCCGTCGTCCAGTCCAGGCCGGGTTGTTCAAAGCCGGATTAAGCTAACCCAGGGTTAGCGAGAATTTTGATTTCAGTTTTGCAACTTTTTGGTTAGGTAGTCTGTTTATATTGTTAAGCAAGACAAAATAATGCCTTCACATGGAGGTGGGGGACCCCAGGTAGGTGAGGTACCCCACCTACCTGTGGTAAAAGAAAGCTAGCCTTCACATGCAATATTTATAACCCCGGGGCGCTGGGGTGAGGTTTCCAAATGCTTCCAGATTGTTTCTTTTACTCGGTGATAACCTTTCTTTAAGAGCTCGTTTTTGTCAAGCTGTTATTTACAGTCACTGCTCATTTCATTCAAGGGCTTTTCGGGCTCAGTGAGCCTTTCAAGGCCAACTTCATCGAAGAAATCAATCGCTAAACTAAACATCGGCGTATCTTTGTGTACATCGCCGACAGACCCTTCTCAAAATCCTTTCCATTTAACGGTAGCCCCTGAGGAAGGTTAGTCCTGTCTATCCGAAATATGTGGCATTGAATTTAACATTTTTAGCCGTCCGGTCTGCCTTTCAATTGGTTTTATAATAGATAAATGCCCAGCTAAACATCACCCCACCCCACCTTCAGCATTCACATGGAGAAAACTTACCCCACCTAAGCGGGTTACCCGGCACGGCTGACCGGACAACCCGCCTAGGTGAGGTACCCCACCTCTCATGTGAAAGCATTCAAGAAAAAAAGAGAGATTGTATGGAGAGATTGGTTACCCCACCAAGGCGGGGGACCTCACCTACCTGGGGTCCCCCACCTCCATGTGAACAGGCCCTAAAAGTTAACGTTTAATCCTGGGTTAAGGTTAACCGCCTTTCGAACAACCCAGCCCAGTTCTACAAAACATTTCTTGCCACAGACCTGAAAAAATACGAAACAATACAGTGGCCCATTTTATCCTGCCACTACTGAAAAACCAATATCCGAAGTGAGGCACAATGCAAGAAACAGAGAATGGGTGCCCGGGGGAGTACTCCCAGAAAAGTCGGATGGGGGTGTGCGGCCCGCTTCCCAAAACCCTTACCCTGTTTATGACCAAAATCTGCAATATTCCCTGCCCTTTTTATAACCTGACCAAAAATTCGAAACCCTATTTATGACCTGACTCTTTCATCAAAATCCTGTTTCAGACCTGCGTTATAATTAGTTCCCTAGTAGTTCAGACGAATGTTAAATTACCGTAAACCATGGGCCCCTGTGTAAACATAATTTGTGAAGGGCTTTTGTTGATTTTCTTTTCGATAATGATGAAAAAAAGTTTCTTCTTCTTAAGAACATACCCATATCAAGGCTAGAGCACAAAAGCTGCACCCTGTTTGTGACAAAAATTGCCAAAATCAGCTAGAATGGATACCCTGTTTATGACCAAAACGACTGAAAAAACCGAACGGTCAACCTTTCTTAGGTAAAGGTGACTGAAAAAAAAATCGTGCTGTGGAGAGCAGAAAAAATTCCTGCAAGCGAAAAAAATTCCCACCCCGCCCCAATCAATTTTTAAATGGCCCATCCCTTTCTCGGCTTCTGTTATCATAAACAAATAATAGCATGACCTGTAGTGGTACATGGTATCAGGCAATAATACCGGCTCGTAATATTTCAAAATTATCCAATACCACTCGCTGCTTCGCGGCTCCTGGTATTTTGGACAATTTTGAACTGATCAGCTGCAGTATTATTGCCAAATACCACTACAGGTCATGCTATTACCGACTCATTACCTATACAAATCTGGTCTTCTGATAAGATGGATCTAAATTAATTTGGTCACTGGATTATTCCTCGGGAGGGCGTAAAGCCTTGTTGTTTGGAAGTATGTGACTGGCACTGGAAGTAAAAAAAAACGCAAATGTTTGGAAAGGTAAAGGTCAGTTCCTTTTATTAAAATAAACATGGGGATAAATCTCAAGGTATTTTGATACAAAATAATGGGCAATTAAAAACAAACAATTTCTCTCCAAGAGTGGATTGCCTCGAGGTAATGACCACTGTCTGTAGCCCGCTGCAGGAGTCTTTTCGACAGCCCAATTATTTCCCGCGCTTTGGCGCGAAATAGCTTTGTTTTTTACAAGTCTGTCACCGTGTTTAGAACAAAAATTCAAAGAAAAGGTATCACCAGAGTTTATACTGTTTGGTTCAAAGGGTGGAGTTTATATTTAGTTAAAAAGTATGGGAGAAATGTTACAAGAAAAACTTCAGCCCTATCACGCTAAAACGTGGTAAAACAATTATCGCGAAAAACTATATTCTTTTGTGTCTCAATTTATAGCTCTTTCCGCTTGGGATTTCAATGTATTTTATCCGATCGTTTTAAATCCGACAAGGAAGGCTGAAAACGAAGATAAACTGAAACAATTCTCTTATCTCCATGCTATCAAAAACATGGCACTTTAGCACGACTGTTATGCCGTGCTGTGTAAATTCTCACGGCACTTTAAGAACCCCAGCTTTCGTTTATCAACTTCTTGATCTGATAACGTCCCCTTCACATGGAATAACTTCACGACGAGCCTTTCCGCTTTGACGTTTCTCGTGTTACATCCAAACCCATTAGCTTTCAGTTCAGGTGAACGCCTCTATTGTGTTCTACGGACTCGACGTGGTAGGAATATTTTCAACGCCTTGACTCAACAATTAGCGGCACGGCCACCTTGCAAAACAAGCTAAATAGTTGGCTGTGGTAAGCGTCTTGGAGCTAAAATGGACAGATTCTTTTCGATCGCTGTGCTTCTCTCAGTGTCCTGTCTATTCCAGGTAAGATAATGCGTTGTCGTTTTACTGCTCCGGTAGTTGATGTAATTGATTAGAAGGGTTAAGACGGATCGAATCCGATGACAATTGAGCGAAGAGGTAGAGCTCAGAAAGCCGATCGAGTAGTTTAGAGCCATCTGCTTCTCGATACAGGCATCAACAGAAAATCTAATCCGCGAAAAACAACTTAAACCACATGCTAAAAGATAGTAGCCTTGTTTGACGATACTGTTATCGGACGTTCACTCCCACAGATGCCAACCTAAAGAAATAAGAATTCGGGGGATCGCCAATTTTTCCTTTTTGACTCAAAAGTAGGGATCTTCCGATTAAATCTTAAAAATCCATCTAATATGAAAAAATTTCCCCCCCCAAAATTCCTAATATCGGTCAATATTAGTCAAAGGAGCATTTTATGCGCTTTTCATTTGATTTTATATCCGGGAGCAGTTTGGTGACTCGCACGGGAGAAGGGGAGATTCGTTATTTATGTGGGAGACTCCTGGATAATCCGGGCTAGGAGGGTTGAATCGATAAGTTTTGGACAACGAGCGAAAAATTGTATCAAAATTTAAATTTTCGCTAAAATTTTAATCACTTTTTTAAAATGTGCACTGAAAATATCATGAAACAGTATATGAAAATTATTATCTGTCCTTTCACGAGGTCTGCACAAAACGACACGTTTAGAGACATTACGGGTAGGGTTAAATATCCCTTGTGGGTCACGGTATGGGCTATGTAAAAGTATGTACGACCTGAGCAGTTTTGACCATGTTGGTCTGAATAGGAAAAAATCCTAGAGTTTGGTGTGAAAGAAGGTACGGGTTTCAAAGGTTCGGCTACACAGCCCTACCAAAAAGTTTAGGGAGTACGTATACCCCTGGGGCATCCCGGTGTGTGTTTATGCATGGAGGTGTTTTTATATTGTCAAAATTCCTAACATTTCTTTCGATCGCGAATTTAACAGACACGGGCATTCTGGCCCGAGAAGACTTAAAACTTACAACTGTGCAACAACGCTTTATTTTGTAATAAAAAATGAAGGTTAAAAATGTTTTTTGCTTTATTTTGTGATCGTCTTGGCGAGGGTAGGTCCATGCTGCTTAGATCGAATATCCGTCAGGCATTGTCTGCACCATCGAACCCACTGCGAGATTGAAACATTCAAAGTTGCAACTCTAAAGGAACATGTCAAATCCCCATCAAGACCCGAAGGTCATTGTTGAAATATTTTTTTGTCTAGTCTTAACACTTGAAAACGTCGATAAATGAATTGAAACAAAAATTACAAAGATTCAGTTGTGTTGCTTTTAATTTCAAGTTTTTATTCCCCTGATATACTCTCTTTATTAAATTGACGTTTGTGTATAAAATTGATTGTTTGCGTCGGTCAAGGAAGTATTGGTATTTAAGTCGGCTCTTGAAAGTCCTTGAAAACTGCTTGAAAGTTTAATGCAAAACAGACCGAGCAGGGTACGAACGATGCTTTAAAAATGTTTACGAGATTGAATTACGGGATTTCTTTTTGAACGATTTGCTCTGTTGGATCCGATTGCATTCATAGACTTTCTGAAGCCTGGTAATATCTGTTTAATACTTCTCTCGAGAGATTTAAAAAAAATTAAAAGCGATGTCAAGAACCCATTACCTGGCAGAGGTCGCCAGTGCCCGCCATTTGCGGCAAGAAGATGAAGAGGTGTTAATGAAGTCACGAAATCCACGCCACAAGAAATCTTTCAACAGTCATTCCTCGGCGGCGTTTCTCTTCTTTCACTTGTCAAATCCGATCAGGTCTCGAGAGAGCACTTCATTCGCGACAATGTCATTCACAATCCAATGCAATCTCATATCAGTTTTGATTCGTCTGCCGGGTGGAAGAGCGTTTCGTCTTCCTTGCGATGGTTTTTCTCCCTTAAGTTTAGCTTTGAACAGCTAAATTACAACTCGCTCTCTGGGCTGTCTTTGTCTCACTGATTTTTTTATTTTTAATTAAAGCTATTTTGTCAATAGGATTAGTATCTTCTACCGCAAGACAAATCAACTCATATTTAACTGCGGTGAAAGTCAAAAGGAACCGCCGTCGGCGACTTCTTTTTTCAGTAGCGATGCTTGGGTGCGATGTTGTGGGTCATAGAAAGTTCGATTTTGTCAAGACAAAATTCTCAAGTTTCAGCTCAGTCTTTTTTCTTCTTCTTGACTGAGATAGTTTAAGATTACGAGTAATGACTCCTGCTATCTCCAGGGTGGTCCGTCAAGGCTGAGTGATAGGGGGCACATAATGAAATAGGGCGGTTTTTGTTAAGTGATTAAGGGGCGCGCAAGAGTGCATGGTCTCCTGTGTGTTACAAATGAGAAAAACCCGCGGTTGTTCCCGTGAGTCCCACGGGGTACTCCCATATGTATGGTTTTTAATAATTTTTACTGAGCCGTTTTGGTCTCAAATAGGGTAAGGGTTTTGGGAAGCAGGCCGCACACCCCTTCTTGATTTTTATGGGAGTAGCTCCAGGTTCAGTTATTCATCGCAAGGCTACAACTTGGTCAGTAATTTTTAACCTTTAGATTACGGTAAACGTTTATTGTATAATTAAAATGGAATTACAAGGTTTCTCACACCAAGAGAAATGGTCTCTTTCAAAACACCACTAAAGACAGTCGAAGATATCAATTGGCGAAACCTTCGGAACATCTCGCCAATTTTTGGACAATTTTGAAAATCTTTGCAATATTTCGAAAAAATCGAAGGAAACGCCTTTCCGGCTTAGTTCGAAGAATCTTTGGAAATATTCAGAAAATGGTTTCAAACATTGAAAATGGCCGTGATTTTTCAAAATGGATTGAAATTACGTTGCTTCAGATGAGAAAAGTTCCCAGAAAACTTGTGATCAGCCCTACTAGTAGCAGTAAAAAAACGACATGGATCGAGCCTGTTTAGATCAAATGATACAAGAGTGCAACTTTCGTCGGAAAAACCAAGGGAGCCTTTTAGATTTTTTGACCAACTTATACTAACAAGCTTAAGATGCATTTCAACCGTCTTTTTGAGAAATGTCAAGCAACATGTCAGGAGCATTAGTTCAAAGACCTCCATCTACCCTACTTGTTTGCGTAACATTAGGGAAGCAATTTGCGCATCACAGATCTATATTTCTCTGTCAGGTGGCGCTGGGACAGAATGGAGATGAAGACTCTTGTAAGAAGGTGGTTTGTCCAAGGGGACAAATGTGCGTGCCTTTGATGGACAATGGAGTAAAGCGCACCATCTGTCAATGTCCGAAAACCTGCCCCCCGGAGTCAGTCAACGAACCTGTCTGCAGTTACTACAACAGAGAATTTAACAGCCGGTGCGAGATGCACAA
>JAHPZR010053200.1:0-12500 GCA_019787425.1 Platygyra sinensis | reverse complement strand
CAGAACTTTATATCATATTTTCCATTTTAATTTAGATGTGTTACTTTTGCCCTGGTAGGTGATGGAGTCTGATAAGGAGCGAGCTCTGAGCGAAAGAGAACATCTTGAGACAGCACGTGCATTTAGTCAAGCTGGCAGTCAAGTGACGGAGTTGAGAACAAAACTGAAGTCCGCCATCAGCAAATCAAGGTAGCTTGGACTATGCACATACAGTCTGCAATACTCTATCAGTCTTAAAAAGAGAGGACCTTAAATGCCTTAAAATTGCCATATGCTAATGACACAAAATTTTGACTCGATATGTTCTAAGCTTTCATCAGCTACCACCTCCCATAAGCGACCGCCTAAGCTTACTAAAACTTTTAAAAATATTTTGTTAAATAAATGCATGAGCTTTAAATGTAATTCAACTGTTTCATTGTAGACCATACTTTGATTTGAAGATGAAGTATGACCAAATCTTAGAGGTAAATAAATGATCTGGGTTTTTAATGTTTTAGAGTTAAAGAATATGTGTAACTAAAAATTAGGTAACTGATTTCACTTTATGATGTTGTTCTTGTTGTTGTCTTTGTTCCTTTTGTGAAGTCACTGATTGTATTATTAGGTGGCTGAAGATAGTTTCTATGCACTCTTTCTTTTAAACTGCTGATGCAAAAACAAAGAACTAGAATCGTGGTAAAAGAACACAGACTTGAGCAGTATGCAAAAGTTTAAACTCTCCAACATCGTGTACACTGTAAATTAAAAACCTGTTCTGTTTGAGCTTTGCAGCTGCGACATATAAGATGTCAAGATAAAATCAAAGTGTAGACTGTGTCCAATCGCCATAGCATCTAGTTTCCATTTTAGAATTTCTGTAGGCTTTATTTCAGGGATTTTAATTGGCTGGGTAATCACCAACTTACATACCTCAATTTCCCTCATGTGTTTAAGTCAAATTAAAATTAAACCAATAAACAGAAACTAAGATTTTATTTTCCCCTCATCAGGCTCACAAGAAGCAAGTTGAAATTACTCAAGAAGGTCTCCAAGAAGCAAAACAAAAGTATTCCTTAGCATTGAAAAACTTAGAAGGAATCAGTGAAGAAATCCATGAGATGAGGAAAAGCCGCGATAGTCTGGACACTATCTTACATGAGCGAGAGGAGGGGGTTGGGGCAGAGTCCCCAGTCGGGGATTTGTCACGTGATGCTATCAGACCCAGGACAGATTTTAATTTTAAGGAATTGGACGGTAGGGTCGAGCAACAAAACAAGCCCTGCTATGGATTCAAGATCGCTCTAGTTTCAGCATCAAGCCAAGCACAAGCTGGCAAGGTCTCGTTTGATGAGGTCGAAAGTGGGATGCCTGTGGGTGAAAGAGATGGGGACCCTGAGGGATGCAGCTCTGTCGATGAACAACAATTGGATGAAGCAACCAGACATCAACTTGAAGACATATCCAAGAGGGAAGAGAGCAAGGCAGATTCTGTTAATTACCAAGGTGAAAATAATTCAGCAAACTTAAACAACAGCATGGAGGCAATCGATAGTCAGGGTGCTCCCTTGGTTGATGAAAAAGACCAACAGCATATTTCACCGCAGGCCACTGACCCTGAAAGTTGCATAGCTGAAGATGAGATGTGTTCCACCACAGAGCCCAGGCTGACAAATCAACAGCTTCTGGCCGGTAAGAGAGAGAACATGCTCGGTAGAGACAGTCACATATGTCAAGCTGAGACACCTGAATCTGCTAACATGACAGAGTCCCTGGAACAAAGAAGTTCATGCGATACTGTAAATGAAAATGATTTAGGATTACTTGTTGAAGACCCCACCAATAACACAACAGATACTTGTGAGAATCATAAAAATAGCATGGAAGAAGAAACTATGGCTAGCAAGACTCCTACGGAAGTGAAAAGTGAAGTTAGCATTGTACCTTTAACTGGTGATACAGCAGACAAAGAAGCTACTCGAACAATAGTTGACACTGCAGAATCTGATTCAATGGAAGAAGCCGCTGAACAGCAAGTTTTAAACAAGGATTTTGCTGATGGTAGTTATTAGAACAGGAAAGTTCTATTCCTAGCCACAGAATGACAGCTGAGGAAGGATGCAAATCCAAGATTTTGCCACTGAAATAGCCATGTTAAATCACTTTCTTATGTAATGGAGGATTGTGTGATTGCGACCTATCCTGTTGACACCAAAAAAGTACTGGGATGAGCTCACTGAACTTGCTCCAACGTGATAGAGGAAAAACTTGATTTTGATGTTACATGTATATTGGGGAAACGAATGTTCAAAACGATTGCTGATTTTTGTCCAATTGGAAAACAGAGGGAACTCTCCCAGAACATTAGCACCATTAATTTGTGTCATGTAGGACATCATGCTACTGAGCAACCATAAGGAGATGTTCCCGAGGCTCAATCTGGGTATTTCTTTAAGTTAAAATTCGGGAAAAACGTGTACAGTATATGTACTGGCTTAAATTAAGCATGGATACGGTAGTAAACCGTCTAAACTGGGTAAATTGTCAGTATTTAATAGACGTAATCACTTTTGATCCTGTATATATATTTTAACTATAAATACAAAGTAAATATAAGAAAGGGAGCATTTATTTAAAAGGCATAGGCGTGTTATCAACAAACTTGTGTCATACTTATTGTGTAATTCCAGAAAATATTCATACCTCCCCCACAGAAGGATTTTTCTTAAGACCCCCACTCCTCTGGAAATTCTAATTAGGCTTCATACATTTCTTTAATTTTTTGGCCTTACAACCCCCCCCCCCCCCAGGAAATTCCAATCCCCTCTGGGGGTGGAGTATAGCTATTTTCTGGAACTGCACATGAAAGGAAAGTACCAGGAATTGTGCTAACTTGTTTTATTTATAAATAAAGTTCAGGTGAATGTTTTCAGTGTGTTTTTTCCTTGATTTTAGTCTTGTCATGAGCCCATCACTAGGAGCCTGCAACTACCCCATATTCCTGTCACAGCATTTACACAGACCAATCTGTTTTTAGCGTGAATTTATCTTGAATTCAGATCCCCACAGAAACCCTCGTGACCAATAGCCCTTTTCACGGTTAACCCTGCTCATTTGCATTACAATGAAATCTAACATGTATGTGAGTCTATGTGAGGCAATTTGTAGTTTTGTCCCAAAATTGCCTCCCATCCAAGTTGGATTACATTGTAATGCAAATAGAAATACTAAACGTGACTAATGACTAATGTTGACATGATATCGACATGTTCATGTGAGATCCTTACCGAAGCATGCTCATGTAGACTGGAACTGGCATATTTCGCAGGAAATATATCTAAATTGTCTGGTGCGTAAAAGTGCTGTTGCATTGACTTATGGGAGTAATGGGCTCGTAGTCTTGTCTTTTTTTATGTTTTTTAGTAACTGATAAGGGAAATAAAAACTACAGCAACAGCAATCTTTATTTTCATTCATTTCATATTTCACAGTTAGACTGGCATGTGGATAGCTAGTACTAGTCTAAGTGGGCTTGTTAGACTAGTACTAGCTATCTGCAAGCCAGTCTGGTCATGGGTATAATTCTAACCTCGAACAAGATTAGCCTCCTCATGGCCTCCTACACAGACGGCTGTGGAGAAGGAAAAATGCATGACAAACCCCAAGAGCCTCTGCCTAGGAGGCTAAAAGAGGGGGTTGTGGGATTCTGGCCCTCAGACTCTTCCGATGCCATTGCCTTTCAACGGTAGAAGCAGCAGTGATTAGAGAACTCCACGTGGCTGACCAAGCCGTGGTCTGAACAGAAACCAATGATATACCTAAGCCACATGCTGTGCCCTGTTTACAGGCACTCATTGCAGGCTTTATGGATTTTGTATGAAATATTTTGAAGGCCTTTTTGGGGTGGGGATATGTAATGAACAATAACATGATAAATAATCGTGTAAGACCATAAAGTCCCGAAATGTTGATATTATTTATTTGCATGACTAGCGTGACATCGTCAACTACGTCACGCAATACGTGACACGTAATGTTTTGCAGCCTCTCAGGAAATAAGACAAACATAATGAACACAAGGATAATGAGGTAATGATGTTTACATTCTGAAGCCAAATAAATCGACACAGGCAGTCTTTACTAAAACTCTGAAAGATCCACAGAAGTCGTTAGACTGATTATGAAACCCCAACTGAAAGGCTGACTCGCGCGCGACCGGACGTCTGAAAAGGGCAACCTCCGCTCAGCCTTTCAATAGGCCTTATCATTCGGCGCCATCTTGACGGGTAGGTAAAGCGGTCAGAAATTTTTAATAGTGTTTGTGTGGGAATCCGATGGCAAATAACTTTTTCCAAAATTGAATTTTAGGCAATTTATGAATCACAGGGTTAAAATACTGAGCAGAAGATTGTATTCACCAAGTTTGAAGGATGTAGCTTGGCTAGAACGCGCTCAATTAATGTTTCTAATTTTCCATACATTTGTCTGTAAATTAAGCAGGGTAGAAGGGGGAAAATTAGAAAAATAAACTGAGCGTCTTCTATCCAACCTATATTCTTTAAACTTGGTGAATACAATCCTCTACTTAGTATTTTAACGTTGCGATTCATAAATTGCGTAAAATTCAATTTTGGAAAAAGTTACACTGCTGATCCTGATCTAAACCAAGATCGCTTCACTCCGCTGCTGTTTGTTCAAATGGTCCTTGCAGTACAGTTTATCCCTGAGACTGAGTGACTGGTTTAAACAAATTCAAGCGAAGAGAAATTTAGCATAGTTATAAAATAATCTAAAACCATACGCGACCGTAATAGGAACTTAAAGAGCAGACCAAAAACTCACACTACATTGCAATAATAGTGAGTTTAAAGCATGACGTTTACGGCAAACGGCGAACGGCAAAGGTCACCGCTGATTTTCTATTCTATTCTTGTAATCCTTAAATAAATCATACAAAAATAGAACTATTCACTGCAAATACAATTATTTTGATTTTACTGTACAGAGAGCTGAAGACAGACGGCAAAAGTTTCATTTCTGCCGTTTGCCGTAAACGTCATGCTTAACCTCTCTAATATATCACAAATTAAACATTCCCGCAAGCAGAGAACAATAAACCTACTACGCATGCGTATGAGAAATAAACAAAAATTAAATGTTCTTTAAACAAACCTGCTACGAGATTGTGAACTTAATTTGATGATCGCTGCCTTTTACAACTTGTTCGGAACAAAATCTTGTGGGTTACGCGGAAAAAAATCAGAATCCTCGATCCGCTTACCATAAGTGTGAGGAATTTGCTGGCGATCAATATATAAAGGGGACAAGTCGCCTCAGTTAACCGGAAGCGTAGGGTGCTATTACGAATATCTCCATGGCATCGCCTTCGTGGCTGATCTGGTGATATCCGTAACAGCTCTGGTTCGGTACCCTTCTAGGACGCCAATGCCAACCCAGCTTTCCATATCTAGTCACTCCCGATGCCTCGCGCACGGTCGAGAGACACTTTCACAAACCTCCACTGGAGTGTTTCGGTATAAACGTATCCTCGTTTCACTCACCAAAATCTGTAGGATACTGACTTAGTCAGTGACTCGCTTCCAGTGGCACTGCAAGTAGCAGTGTGCCATTCTTTTTGACTTTTTGAGGTAAGAGATATAAAATAAGGACGTGTTTTTCTTGAGCGATGACTTTTGCTCTGTCTCTGCTCAATTTTATATTTCGTATTATTTACATATTTTCGGTGCTATTTTGGACGACACTTAACATGTAAATGGCTTTTGATCGATGGCAGGATGGTTCCTTCATGGTCCCTCCATTAACTATGGTTCCTAGAATCTAATCGGTGTGAATACATCGAGCTACAAATTAAATTTTAGCAGAAGCATAGTTAGAGTTACCTCTTCTCGCCATGTCGGCACGCCGTCAATGGAGACGGTGTACTGTACGTCGAATTGCTACCACAAAAATGAAAAATCTACCTCATTAGCTTCTTATGGAGCGACAACAAATACAGCGCAATTGTTAATTTGGAAATCTATTCTCCTTCTCCTCTAAATTTTCTCCTGTAATATTTATCGCTTTTGTACTCTGAATCGAAGGTGAAAAACATACCCTACCCGACAGGGCAGTAAAACACTTAGAGGACTGGGACCTACTTTGCGCCTGCGTGTTTCTCATTATTCCTCTTTCTCTATCCAACATGTCGAAGAGAGGTAAGAATTGTGAATGTTGCGTAGCGTAATCGGGTTGCATCGGCTGTTGAATACTCGTCTTAACCGTAGTTCTAGGTCATGTGCAAAGTTCAATAAATATCTATTGTGTTTATCCTATTATTTTGTAGTAAATCGTTGATTTCTTTAGCAAATTTACACGACAAAAATCAATGTGTTTCTGAGATGTTCGATAATATATCGATGCACACATCATATTCTTGCTTTAGTTTGTACTCAGTTTAATAATAATAATAACAGCTTTATCCAACATTTTGCGAAACCCAAGGGCTGCTGGTAGTCTCCAGTCTTCTCGAAAATGATATTTGATTTGTCTGTTCTTCGGAAATGAGTAGCTTATTGCCTTCTGAAGCTGTTGGGGTTTGCAGATTTAAAAGCGTTGTATAATTATATCGGAATCGGAGACGCGGCGTATGGAAACAAGATTTATTATCATTTTATGTATCGGAAAGGGAATGTGTAGATTACATAAAGTAAGAAAAGCTGCAATAATTCAGTCATTACAAATGAATTCTCAAACTAGATTTCATGTCTGCCTTGTTCTAGGACGTGGAGGTTCTTCTGGAGGGAAGTTTCGTATTTCGCTGGGTCTGCCAGTAGGTGCAGTAATAAACTGTGCCGACAACACAGGAGGCAAAAACCTGTATATTATTGCAGTAAAGGGAATCAAGGGTCGTCTTAACAGATTGCCTGCTGCAGGATCAGGAGATATGGTGTTGGCAACAGTCAAAAAAGGAAAGCCAGAACTTAGGAAAAAAGGTGAGAATTTTAACCTTGTTATATTTGATTTGCAAGAGTGTGCTATGGAATCAGGGTGTGTGCCATTGATGAAAACAGCCTGGTATCTATTTGAGAGATAGGATTTAAACCACTCTAAGCTTTGTCTGTGAACTCCCATATACTCTTGTTTAGTCAGTAGGGGATTGTGATCGACTGTATCAAAGACCTTCTTGAGGTCTAAAAACAAAACGCTGTTAATCAATCCTCTGTCTATTTTAACACACCACTGGTTCGTAAGGTCAAGGAGCGTAGCAACCGTGGAGTTGAGGGATCTGAATCCAGACTGGCATGGATCTAAAATGTTCTTCCTGCTTTAAAAATCATGAAGCTGCTCATAAATAACCTTTTTAAAAATTCTTGCTATGGAAGATGGAACTGAAATAGGTCTATAATTATCACTTCATTCTCCTGTTTTATATTTAACAAATTGACATCAGTTTTTTATGCATCTGTCCTGTGATTGATCATGAATTTCATCATAACATTGTCAAAGTAGTGTGGATCCACGAGGCGATAGCCGAGTGGATCCGCAGATTACTTTGACAATGTTATGACTAAATACATTGTCAATAACAGGACCTGTAGACGCATTAAAAACTGACATAAATTTGTTTTTTTTACGATAACAAATTGTTGAGTTGCCCGCTCTCGCTCGCTGACGCGTCGCATGAATTTCAAATTCATGTGTCTGTCCGCATATGGACAATAAAATTAACCAATGAGCGCGCGTGAATTTCTGCAGTTATCGTAAGAATAATAGATAGATTGAAAAGATCAGTTAATTGTCTGTTAATAATCGGTGCAGCCAACTTAAAGACCTTGTTAGAGATTTGGTCTAAGCCAGTTGCCCTCGCGATATCGGTTTTCAACAATGAGTTCAATACTCCAGATGGATTAATCTCAGTGAGTTGGAAAGCTGACGGTTCTTACCTCAAGTAGTCTTCAGGATTCACAGAAGAAGTACATGTAGGAAGTTTTTCAACAAGGTCAGAACCAATTTGAGTGAAATGTTTGTTGAGATGATCTTTGATGTTCTTAGCATTCGTCAAGGTTTCTCAAGACGACCGTTGAATTTCACTAATCTCAGTAATAGCAGATTTCTTACTCATCAAGTCATTTAGAGTCTTCCACGTACTCTTTGGGTCGCCAAGATTGGCATTTAACTTGTTTTGTTAGTAATTTGGTTTCGCACTCTCTATAGCATAATTTACTCTTTTTTCCTCGCCTTTTTGAAAGATAACCAATCAATTTGCAAGCCCGTCACTGCTTTCCTTTTAGGCACTTGCTTATTTAGGGTATTTAAAAACACACTCTTCCATTTGCTCCATGCTTCATTGCCACAATTTATTGTGTCAATGACAGGCCACCGGGCATTCTTGAGATCTATTTTGAAAGAATTTGCCTTAAAATGCTTGAAGTATCAGGTTTCAATATATTTCAGGCTCTTCCTTGCAATACCTATTTTTATCACCACATAGACATACATACAAACGTACATACATACCCTTGAATTTATTTTTTTAAATTGAGTTGCATTTACCATTTTTGACTTTTAAAAATGTGAAAATCTATAGTGAGGCAACAAACTGGCCAACTTGGATATATCAATCTTCTAACATGCTTCAGAAGCTTTCAGGACAAACTTGTATATTTGGTGATATTTTCTTTGTAACCAAGTTTCTTTTGGGAATTGAGAAACAAAATAAACTTAAACATTTGTAATCTAGTCCTGAAAGCCTGGGAGCCATGATAGAATATTGATATATTGATTCTCCCACCCCCCCCCCCCCCCCCTATTTAACAATTAGACTATGAGCCCAAGTTTTCTACAAGCAGATAGTCAATGAGGCACAGCCGAGTTGACTATCGCTCGTAGAAAACTAGGGCTCGTAGTCTAATTGTTAAATGGGGGAGGGGGGGGGGGGAATCAATAGATCAATATTCTATCATGGCTCCCAGGCTTTCAAAACAACGCGTAGAAAACGCGTAGAAAAGATGTTTTATTATGTTACATTGGGTTCAAACATGATGCGTGATGTGCACTGATGCGTAACTGTTGACTATCAGCAGATAGTCAACGGTAATATAGCCAATCAAATTCACGGATTCACAATAGACTACGGTAAATTTATACTGATAACTGTTTAAGTGCCTATGAAGTAAAAAAAAATAACTGCTGCTTATTTGAAAGACTTTTCAAAGTAAAGGAGAATGGCGTTTTTCTTTTTGGAATATCTTTTTTCGTTTTTGAGATATTTACGTTTTTGTATTATGCAAATGAGGAAAGTGATGATGTCGTAGGTGGTTTCTTTGAAACGGTACAAGACTTAATCAAGAATATCTCCAGAAATATTGGAGCAGTGTTCAGTTCTTCAGTGACCACTTATAATTTATGTTAACTTATTGAAACCCCTGTACAGTGCATGAAACCTCCATGTACAGTACATGACATTTCACTTAGTTGTGTGTGATTTTTTATCTTTTCTTGTAAGTTTTTTTGTGTCCTATTCCTTAGTGATGCCTGCTGTGGTCATTAGACAACGGAAGGCTTTTAGAAGGAAGAATGGGCTGTTCATTTACTTTGAGGGTAAGCCACAGACTTCTTTGATTTTCGAAAATCGTTCATCGATCTGTTTTTTCCAATACTTTGTTGCTTATCTAGAAGACAAGGCAATAAACAGCGCTTATAAACATTGAACTCCTTAGCTCTTTTCTGATTGGCTGAAAGTGTACAGTGAATTTTTGAAATCAGCACCTGTGACATCTTAAAGGGGCATTGTCACGCTATTTGACAACTTTATAAAAAGCTAGAAGGTGCCTTCGCATCAGTTGAATTCCAAAACTAATGATCTAGTTTTGTTTTCGAAGACTATTTGAAGGTACTGAAACTGTTTCCTGTTGCCTGTCGCTGTGGATGGCATGGATGGAAATGGATTGAAATTTGAAAAAATTGGCCAATGTTTTCAAGTTCGATTCCACGAGTTCCAAAAATCCTCAAAAAATTTATTATGGTTAGCCCTCTCTGATAAAATTCATTTGATGTCTTTGTTGTGGCCTTACAGAAGCTTTTTGTTTATGATTAAAGCCTTAAAGTAATGATTTTAGCACAGAATTGACCTAAAACAGCAAAATCCTCATGACAATGCCCCTTTAACTGCAGATTATACAATAGTCATGTCAAGGACACTCGAGGTCATGGGTAATCATGTCAGGTTAGCGCGCTTGTGTTTCCTCCCCTTAGTGAAGAAGTTGAATGTATAATAAAACAGTTACTAGATTTGGTTTTTGAGATATCCACAATAATCAAGTCGAGGTAAGGGTTATCAGTCTCAGCCTTCCGCTTTGCCTGATAACCCTAACACTCGACCTTGATTATTCTGGATATCACAAAAACTTCATCCATTAATTGTTTATAAACAAATTTGAAGGATTAATTTCCTTTGATTGCATCTGACTGGACTTACTGAAGTGTCTTGCAAGGTGTGTGCAAATGACTATAACTGAAACTGTTTCCCTTTGTTTTCATTAAACATCATATTTCCTAAGAATGACACCTCCTAACTGCTGTACTGTTAACCTTAACTTTTAAGGTTTTTAGAGACCGTAGGGAGCAGACGTTTAACAATTTGCACAGTTTTTTTTACAACCCTTCTGGGGTAGGGAAAAAGTCAGAGCACTGAGTCAAATGCCTTGTGTATTATCCGTTGTGGATCATCAGATAGAGTAGCCTCTTCCAGGCGTTCAGTTAGTTGGAAGCAGCACGATGATCGGCGGCGCGCAAAAAAAAATAAAGAAAAGCGTGGGAGAGGAAGTCTGCCGCGCTTTTCTTTATCTTTTTCGCGTGCCGCCGATCATCACGCTGCTCCCAACTAACTGAACGCCTGGAAGAGGCTACAGATAGAGGATTAATCATTCATTTGCACCTGCTTCGGATCTTTGAAAAAAAAATTTGTCAAAAATTTAAATATTTTTGTCTATCTTGTATAACTCTGATCCCACCATACACACATTACTTTGCATGCACCAGTCAAATCCTAGACTACATATATATATAAGTTGTCCCTTCTTTCACCTTTGCTTAGTCATGCATTATGCAAAAGAAAATGGCAAGAAGCTGGGAGCTCCTTTCATTTGCTTTTCAGGCCCAGGATTTTGCACAAAATTTTTTTTCCTCAAGGCTTATATATGGTTATGATTGATGGACTAAGTGGAAGAGGGACTACTGACATTATAATCTAGTCAAACCTGGATACTGCAGTCTAATATCTTAATTTTGCATGTGTCGTCAAATAATTCCATGTAGCTAAATTTACATGAATTCTTTTCTTACAGACAATGCAGGAGTCATAGTGAACAATAAGGGAGAAATGAAAGGTAATATAATTGCTAACATTTTACCACTGACAATATACAAAATATTTAACAATGTATTTTTTTAGGGTGGGAAAATGTTTGAGGAAAGTCAAATTACAGAGAAACTGTGAGAGATAAAAATATTGTTTCGCTTTGATTGTTTAGAGTTGAAATGTGATGTTAAGCAGAGTATTTTGACGAACTTTGATGAACATTGGGTATTTGGAAGTGTGGTCAAACATTGTTTCGCGCATTTGATACGACTTCTCAGTTGCAACTAAGACTAGGAAGAAAATGGAGAGAGATAATCATACAAATCTATCCTAATAAAGCAGTGTCACAGCTAAGCTCTCCTTTATAGCTGGTGGATTGTTGATGAGTTCAAAATAATAATTATTACATTATGAAAAATTTATATAGGGCGACTTAACATAAAATGAAGTATTAATCCTGCATTACGTTTCATGCAGGCTCTGCTATCACTGGTCCTGTAGCAAAAGAGTGTGCCGATCTGTGGCCGAGGATTGCCTCCAATGCTGGCAGCATTCAATGAAATGTACAGAACATGTGTTAACAATAAAACTTCTCTGACTTACTAAAACTGTTTCCTGTTAATGTGAGACTCACAGTCATATGATTTGTTAGTTGCAAGAGTGATCAGGAGGAGGCGGAGGAGTTATCCAGCTGTTCAGCCCCCAAGTCAATAAGCCCCAAGCTCTTTAGCCCCCAACCTGAAGTTGATTAAAACTCTCTAAAAGCCAACCAAGTAATTGTAAGTATGCACCAAACCAGTGGATAGAGCTTTTCGCAAATTCTTATTGGTGCCTTGGAATAGTGATCGCTATTCTGAGCTGGTATGGTAAAGGTTGCATTTTGGGCATGAACCTACGAAATAAAAGTGTTTGTGCAGTCATTTTTTGTGGATATTTTACAATTGTATCCTACTGGTTTGGTGTATACGAATACAATCATTCCCCCCAGTGCCAGTGGCTAGTGTTGGATATCTATCTTGCTGCTTAATGGCTCAGATCCACTACTAGCCACCTCCACTGCTGGGAATAATTGTGAATAATCAAGGAAGGAAGAGAGAAAGTGAAAGTGAGATGTTATGAATTCATGGGTGGGTGTTCACAAGAGTGAACTGAATGTGTGTGC